>JAXGGA010008633.1:0-55782 GCA_038373865.1 Uloborus plumipes | reverse complement strand
CTATAATTGTATTTTGTGGAACAGGAACTTGTGTGTAAGAACATTTTCACTTGAGTTATTCTAAAATTTTGAGACCCTTTCATTAAAACAATAAAACAGATGGTACTTTCCATATAATTTTATTTACCATATTTAATTGATACAAAAATACAAGTTACTTGTATTACAGTGGTAAAAATTTTCAAGATAAGAATAAAGTTATATAAAACATGTTATGGACTTTGTATATACTTAACTTTGTGTATTAGTCCCACTTTGTTATTAAGATTTACTTTCAATTCTGAACAGACCAATATTTTAAAAGCTTAAATTTCAATAAAAATATGTAATGTAATGAATTTTAACCATGGAAGAAAGTTTTAAAATAAAAATTTTTATCAACAGGCAATATTTATCCAAGAATGGAATTACATATAAAACATTCAGTTACAAATAAAAGTTATGAACTATTAGCATAATAGCAAATACTATGCAAAACCAATTTGACTGATGCAAAATTTTAAAAATCTAGCTATCTAAGCTCAACACTGAAAATAAGATGGGGGGGGGGGAGAGGATCTTTAAACAACTATTTGTTGCTATGCAATGCTTGTATTGGTTTTGCATGGTATTCAACTTGTAATCTTGTGCAATATTAACATAATGACATTCTTATATTAAAAAGTTAATTGCAAAACACATTCTATAATAGTTGTACTCAACAACTTACAAAACTATGGTTAGATTTCCAATAAACTTTATTTTTAAATGAAGCTCAAAATGAAATGAAATATATAGATGACAACAAATTTGGCACAAATGTGTATGTATGGACGTGTAGTGTTAAGTACATTTTTATAACTTAGGCACTTTCAATATGTTACATTTTTCAAATTTTATAAAAAATGGTTCCAGAAAACATGTTGAACAATGAGCAGAAAAACAACAAAAATGAACAATTTTCAGACATCATATAAGAAGTTTCATAATTACAATAATATTTGAAACATTATAAAATGCTTCTTAATGTGGAATAATTATAAAAGGCAAAGATATGTCTCAAAAATATGATAAAAATATTCAATATTTTACCATACTTCATCCTGAAATTCCAAGATCACAAAAAATAGGAGTTTTAACCCCTTTTTTCAACTTAAGGCACTGGGTTCCACTAAACATTTTTTTAACAAAAATATTAGTGTAATGAGTTATCAAGAAAACTTTTGCTTAACTTGATTCCTGATTATTTGGCTTGCACTTATTTCATTTTCATCAGCAAAGTTGATGAACTGAGTAAGAGAATGATCAGAAAGCACTCTATATATTGGCCTTAAAATCTGAAAAGAAAAAACGAAAATCTTTGTTTTAATTCAACTAATACCCACGAAAAATTTTCTAAGTGAAAATTTCATACAGAAAAATCATATTGTGAAAGGATGAGCTTCTTTGAAAACATAAAATAATCTATTTACATGGATTAGTTGACAACATAGTTTGATGAATCTTAACATGCATCTAGTCCGCCATTACATTAATCTGCATCGTTTGATCAGAACACTCATCTTGCAAGTATAATACAGTTGTACCAAAAGAAAACAATGCAAAAGAGGAAAATTGTGCACCTTTATTAGCCAAAGAAAAAGTTTGAAAGAAAAATAGTGCTATACGAACATACTCCAGCCAAAGAAATAAAAATACAAAGTTGATTTGGTAAATTGATTGAGTCCCTGGGCCCTCCGGATATTGAAGTACATGCCAAACAACAAGTTCCAATACTTTTTACGTGATTGTGGATGAGTTGGGGCCAGATAGAGTTCCAAACATTATTGAGAGTGCTGTTGTGTTCTGGAACAGAATTTGGTTGGTGTAGCAGAAATTCAATTTGCCTCTTGAGCATTTCAGGTACATGCTCAATGGGGTTCAGATCAAGAAGACTTTACTGCAAGTTCTGAATATCTTCACTTCGAAGAAAGTGGTCTATGAGGACCATTAGGTGACAAGGTGCATTACTATCCATGAATATGAATCCAGGTTCTATAGCCTCTTGAAGCAAGCAAATTTAAGGCTTCATTTCTGTACCTTGTATACCAGTAACAGACCCCATATCAAAGATGTAGAGGTTTGTGACCATTATGCAGAATGTGGTAATTGTTCAAAAATATTTTAGTTTAAATCATTAGAAAGAAAAAGCTACAAACCTACAAGGATTAGTGTGCGACAAAAGGTTGAAAAAAACTTATGATCATATCGTTAGTTCATAAAAGCTAATCGCAGTAGCTCTTAATATAAATTCTCAAATTATTTTATTTATCGAATTCTTTTATTTTTAGCTTTTGGACTTGCGGACAAAAATTGTGATCTATTAACACCCAATGATGCAGTAATTAGATATTTTTTACTTTGCCACTATTATTGCTTTATTATAATTGAAAATAACATACAATAAATAACCTATCTAACATTGGCGAAAGTGTTCTAGATAATGTAAACATCTGTCCCCATGAATCGTCGCAACTTAGCAATGCTTTTTTTTTTTTTTTTGAAAGAGAGTTTGAATGTGTGTAAAGAAATTTTGAATCTTGCACTTTGTTTCGTTCTTTCTTTTTGTAATACCTTTCTTTCAGAAAATATATTTCTCTGCCATTAGAATCTGTTCACGTCTGTCACGCCGCTCCGTAACTCCTTGAGAACATGTTGAGCATGACCCTCAATATCATTCAATCAAGTCTCGATAACTCGAAGCTTTATAAACTCAAATATACCTTTATTTCAAAGTTTTCATTTGGTCCCAAATTCTTGAAAAGACAGAAGGGACTGCTTGTAACTCGAACTATCAATAACTCTAAGCTTTTAGCCGGTCGCTTGGGACTATGAGCTATTGAGACTCGACTGTACTTAAGATGTTAATTTGCATCTTTAGAAAATGTATTTTGTTTTTTGGAATTTAAGTAAAACTTTAAGTTAATTATTTAGATATAAGTTTATTAATTTATTTTTTAAAGTGAACATGTTTGGAATAAGTTTTAATAATAATAATAATATGTCGGTCATTTCAGTGAAAATGGTACAAATCAGTCCGATACTTCAGAATTATGGTAATTAATTTTAATATTTACCACCAATTAATTGTATTTTTTTATTTGTTCTCCATCTAATTGTGTGCAACGAAGTATTACTTATTTTGGCATAAGCCATTTATAAAGGACTAAAAAAAAAAAAAAAAAATCTTTGGCAAAAGAAGGAAAAAATGATCTGCCCCAGCTTCAAATTGCTAGGACTTAAAATGCAATTTAAGATTAAGCTGAAATACAACAACAAAATCATTTACAATGCATAGCACAAAAAATGCCCTACTGACACTCTTTCTGCTGGAATAATTTTCGCTGGAATAACCCATAAATATAACATTTGCATCAGAGAATATGTTTATTTTTTTTTTTTTTAATGAAGTTGAATTTCGAGGTGATTGTTCAAGAATTAGTTTATTAATTTATTTTTAAAAAAAGTGAATGTGTTTAGCATGACTCTTAATTTTTTGGAACTAAAGTAAAATTTCAAGTTGATTATTTAAGTATAAGTTTACTCATTTGTTTTTTAAAAAGTGAACAACATTAGCATAACTCTTAAGAATATATTTAAGCTGCTTATTTGAATCTTCAGAAAATATGTACCTTTTTAAAATGTTTAATTGATTATTTGAGTATAAGTTTATTATTATTTTTTTTTAACGCACTTGTCCTGTTTTAATATTTTCTTCTTTAACTTGTATGTTAGAAACATTACATGCGTATTATTCTTAAAAAAAAGAATTTCAAAGCAAAATTTTGCTTTATATTATTGAAAAATTAGAAATAAGAAAATGTGTTACTTTGTAATGAAGTTTAAATTCATAAAATTCTAATAAAATATGTATTAATTTGAAAAAAAAAAAAACGTTTATCTGAGCTTAGTTTTTTTTTTCTTCCTTTTTTCTTTCTTTTTTTGTAAATCAATTATCGTGCATATGATATTGGTGAAATATTTAAGAACTATCATTTACTTAGAAACTTATTGAAATGATATTGGAATAGAAAAGCTTTAAAATTTAAACTAAGAATAATTAAAAGTTTAAACTTAGAGTACATACAGAAATATTTAATTCTATCTTTTAAAGTTTTGTCTCTTTTGATAAAAATACATAATTTAGAAAGAAATCATAATATGCTAGTGTTTCATTTCATATGTAGCGCTACTCCTGTACAATAAAATAGAGGCTTTAAAAATTAATTTCAATGTATTTAACATGTCCTTAAAGAAATGATGCGAGAAACAACTTTGATTTATTGTTTTGAAGCTGCATTGCATAGAAATAAGCAAACATGCAATGTAATTGTAATGCTGGCTATCCGGTGGCACAATTCCGGATATCCGGTATCCGGCTTGTGATAAACCACCGGATATCTGGTATCCGGCAAAATCACTATCCGGTCCATCCCTACTTATAATTGTATAAAGCAGTAAGTAACCACCCCTACGCCAGGACTAAATTGATTTTGGTATGAGGTTTTAAAAGAATACTCAAGTTTTCCTCTTTATTCTGCTTTTGCGACTGGCAAATTTACTAGTGAGGATTATCTTTCCTTTTTCCGCGTTTACCTTCCTCTCGAAAAAATTAAATATATTTAAATTAAAAATGCTTTTGAGCAGTGTAATTCATTTTAATCTAAGGTCGGCAATCTGGGTCAGGGGTTTTAAAATTTTTTAATATTTGTACTTGTACTATTTAGTTTTAGTTTCATGGTAAGAACGATTACCTTTCAATCGGATGCATCTTTAAAAAATCGGAAGACTGGGAACAGGGGGGAGGTAACTAAATTTTTGAATTATACCTGCGCCCCCCTGTCGGACATTTCCTAGCGCCCCCTCTGTGTGTATGTGTATATATATATATATATATATATATATATATATATATATATATATATATATATATATATACACTGCTCGACATTGAAAATGCAACACCAGGAAGGAGTGGTCAGAAACTGATGAAATTTGGTAAGAAGACAGAGACAGCATGGAACAATAAGTGATATTTATTTCAAAATAAATAAGCAAAATTTAGAGCGAGGACGGCGTCGGCTCAGTAAGAAGTAGGACCACCGCGGACAGCGATGCACGAAGAAACACGTCTAGGCATGGAGTCAATAAGCCTGCGGATGGTGTCCTGAGGGATGGCACTCCATTCCCTTTCAACCATTTGCCACAGTTCATCCTCTGAACGAGGCAGTGACAGGTTCTGCAAACGGCGTCCAATCGCGTCCCACACATGTTCGATTGGTGACAAGTCAGGAGAGTATGGTGGCCAGGAAAGCATCTGTACACCTCGTAGAGCATGTTGGCTGATTCGAGCACTGTGAGGCCGGGCGTTATCCTGTTGAAAAATTGCATTTGGCAGACCCTGAAGGTAGGGGATTGCCACCGGCCGCAGTACATTATCTACATATCGTTGGGCCGTCATAGTGCCCCGAATACGAACTAGAGGTGATACGGAATTGTATGCAATAGCGCCCCAAACCATTATGCCACATTGTCGCGCTGTGGGGCGTTCCACAGTTACTGCCGGATTCGATCTTTCTCCACGTCGACGCCACACACGTATGCGATGACTATCGCTGGACAAACAGAAGCGGGATTCATCTGAGAACACTACGGTTTGCCATTCTGCCATCCACGTCGCTCTGGTCCGGCACCATTCCAAACGTTGGAGTCTGTGTTGTGAGGTCAACGGCAATCTTCTTAGCGGGCGCCGTAATTGCAGGCCACGTGCAACCAGTCGACGGGAAATGGTTCTGGTCGACACAGGAACATCCAGGGTACCTTGCACGTGTTTCAGAATCGACGTACAAGTGACTTGCGGGTCCGCCACAGCTTGTCGGTGAATCCGTTGATCCAAGCGGTCTGACGTCACTCTGGCTGCACCTGCACCCCTCAATGTAGCTACATTTCCTCTTTCCAACCATCTCCGACACAGCCGATGCACAGTGCTTGCATCCATGTGGGTATCAGCTGCAATTTGACGTATGGACCTACTTTCCCTTCTCAGTCCGATCACCATACCCCTTGTAAAGTGGTCTATATGCTGGAAGTGTCTTCATTGAGGATGGCGTGGCATTTCCTCCTATCACACGTATCCTTCGAGACAAAAACCAAATTTCTCCGATAATTAGTCTGGCAGAAAAACCAACATGAACATAGCCCACTTTTCAACTTCATTCTCTTATATCTTACTTCACGTGCGTCGGAGAGCTGCGCATTTCATATCATTTGCATAACTCAGTGACGTGCGTCTACGGTAAAATTTGCATGAATTTCTGACCACTCCTTCTTGGTGTTGCATTTTCAATGTCGAGGAGTGTACACATATATATATATATATATATATATATATATATATATATATATATATATATATATATATATATATATATGCACAGGAAAATTGTATAATGTAATGCAAGAGCCAACAATATTTTTTAGGTTGTAGTCAAGTAACATGCGCTATCATCAGTTAATCAAGTTATCAGTTAATGGGCAAACAAAGGCATTATAACTGTTATTACTACAAACAATATCAATATGACTAATTTAAACTGTACACTCTGACAGATAAAAATGACAAAAAAAGTACTGAAATTTCATTGTTTTATACCATTCAGTTAAAGCAACCTGTTTTGGTTCTGTAGAGCGTTAATACAAAAGGGTTGCTAATAAAAAAATGACAAAAAATAAGAAATATAAACAGTAACACAAACCTCTCTGAAAACACTAGCTGCTAGTATGTCAATTTGAGAACCAACATCTCTCATATCACCACTATACCTGGAAGATATTAGAAACATTTGCCTTTTAAAACTTCTCTTAAATAAATAGAGAATGAAAGTAATGATATTTAATAGCATTTATGTTCTAATACTTTAAAAAATAAAGGAAAATAGCAATGATGTGTCACATTTTAAACATTGGATGTTATAATTGTTTAAGTACAGTATAGAAAATAGTTTGAAAACCTTTTTCTTTTTTTCAAAATGCTTAAAAAGCAAATGTGCATTAAATTCATCACATTAAAAAATAACCATTCATTTAAAAAATAACCAGCCATTGTACTTTCACATCATAAATAGTTTTATCTAAAAGAATGTAAACTTTTGCATCACAGCTCCAACATTGGACGCTGGTCATCTGTAAGATTTTCTGTACAATGCATAACATCCTAAAATAATCGTTTTTCAAATATGGATATCACAAACTTTAAATAATTTTACAAGTTTTAGGGTTACTATTTCCAAATTATTTCAAACATTTCTTTATTTTCAACCTGAATTTGACTAATTCCTATAGCAGCTATAGAACTTCTGTAGCTGTTAGAGAGTATGCTAAACAATGAGCAAATCTTTTTAAAAATAGCAAATCAATAGTCATAGTTGTGGTCAGAAGTTTGCACATTAATAACTCCCAAACACCTCACATACAAAATAAAACAAATGAAAACTTAAAAAGTCACGAACTTTTAAGGTAAGCTCAACGTGAAGGATTTTTTCATTATATGAAAAAAAATCAAAACATGTTATAAACTTTTAAATATGTGTATTGTAGTAAAGTATACTTATGATATTTTATTTTACATATTTTTAAAGTTAGTTTTAAACATAGTTAGTTACATAGTTTTAAATTAGTATTTTCTTAAGTTATAAAAGTAAAATCAAAGGTTTTTTTCTTTTTTGTGATTTTTTGACTGCGTCTCTTATTACCCCGGCGTCCCCCAAGTTAAAAGCTGAAGCATTTCCAGCAGTAGATGCTCACAAATTAAAGCAAAAAAATTCTGTTAAACTAAACTACAAAGTTCTTCTAATTTGCAAAAAAAAAAAAAAAAAAAAACTCATTATAGTCATACAAATTATTTCTCTTTTACGTGCAAAAAAATCTTGCAGAATGTAAGCAACATTAAAGAAATTCACCCAAAAAAGAAAATGATTGAATTAGTTAGTCAAACCAAAAGTAAATATAAAATGTAAATATATACACTTTACAATAAAAAAATTGACGCACAAGAAGGATTTATCAGAATGAGAGTGCATTTAAAATGCTATTCAGTAAAAAATAGATTAAAAGTAAACAAAAAATACCTAATATATGTCCATAGACAGAGAGTCAAAAGCACCACACCCATGACAAGATTGCAAAGATTGGCTATTGCATACATTCCTATTAAGCCAAAAATTCCAGATGCGAAGTATAAAATGATGACCAGAGTGAATAAAGTAGCTGGAGTTTTTGCAGCAGCAAATATATTTTTGCCTTCATTGTGTTTTTTGTAGTTCAAGTAAAGCTGGTCCAGCTCCTACAAAGAAAAAACATATTATTTATACCGTTAAAGAATTGATTAAACTCATTTTCATTTTAAATTTGAATTCACTGCTGCTTCTGGTGCAATATTATATTTTTCAAATAATTTGGAAGTTGTTAATACTTTTACCTATACGTATTAACCTGGAGTTCATTTTCAGGTTTTGAAAATAGCGCGCAATATAAAAAGAACACAGTATTTCAAGACTGACTTTCAAAATAGCACATATACAGCTTGTCTCAGTTTTACTTGCAAGATCTCTATTTGTACAATCATTAGTCTTAGATACATACTTTCATTTGCAAAAATAGTCAAAATAAAATGCAGAGTTTAGACATTAAAGGTTTGAAGCAAAAAAAAAAAAAGTTAGAAAACGAAATGTAACTTTTAATATGGTCCTTAGGTCTCCTACATTGTATTTAGGAAATCACAAACATGAAAAAACAACTCGAACATAAAACAGGACATTAGTATGACCAATATTTAATATCATAACAGGGCCAAATCTTTGAATTTTTATGAATTTTCAATTTTTTTTTTTGCAACAAAGAAATTTTTTTTTTGCCTAAACCCACTGGAGTAAAGCTACGGGTCAATCCAACCTCCGATGAACTGATTGTTTAGAGAATGGTTTTTCTACCATAAAAGTAAAAAACTTGAAGATAGTAGGTGAGAAAAGAGGCATGAAAGAAAATTTGCAGAAGGCCATGGGTGACCCAGGGCTGTTGTACTACTAAAGAAGATGATGACCAATATTCACCAAGATATGAAACGCAGCATTTTGTGATTAACCACTTTACTTTAGTGCTCATTTTGATCTTTTTGGGGAAATATAGCAGCTAACAAAGGTGTACATACCACTTTTTTAACAAAAAACTTTGAGCTCTTCAAAGAAAATTATTTTTAGTGTTATGACAAAACTCATCCAAGTTGAAGAACTTAAGTTGGAGAAGAGCACTTAAACTAGAATCAAGTAGCAATCTAAATAAAAAAAATCGTAACTTATTAAAACTTCTAAGTAACAAAATGCAGATTGTGTGAAGAAGAGAAAAAGTAACTCAAAAACATTTCAACGGATTTCCGCAAATTCACCAATGGATAACATGTCTTTAACTACTTTGCTCTTCAATTACAATTTAAGAAAAAATGACTTTTCTTCAACTACAATAAAATAATACTGCCAGCAAGGAAAAAAAAACGGTATTTATATGTGTATGTGCATATATATATATATATATATATATATATATATATATATATATATATATATATATATATATATATATATATATATACAGGGTGAGTTCGATCGAATCTGCCATACGAAAAGGGGTGATAGAAGAGCCCAAGTGGAGTATAGAACCACCCATTAGCGGTGTCAATTCGTAACCGTAACCGAGTTATGGTATATTTAAGGAAAATTCGCAAAAAAACAAAATTCTGAGAAAAAGACCAATTTCTGAAGTTCCTGTTGGGTCTACGCACAAAATAAGCACATATTTCGAAAGAGCAGAAAAAATCCTTTAAAATGACATCTTTTTCATCAAGATAGTCGCACTTTATAGCGAGTTACAAGCTTTCAAACACTGGAAGCACTCAAAAATGAAATTTCATCAAACTTTTCAGTCAAAAATTTCAGAAACAACCGTATGAGCTACAACCGGTCAAATGCACCAAAAACTTTCCCATTTCACTAGCTTTCAGATGATACAACAGAAAATCATATTGGGCTTCAAGTTCAGCAGATATTCTGGCTTTTGTTTGAAACAGTATGAAAATCGTCCTTTGTCAGAATATGGAAACCAGCAAAGAGTCAGACTTTTATGTTCTAAATTTTCTATTTCATGTAAGTATACTGGTTTATTTATTCGAGAAAAGGAAAATTTTATAACAAAATATTAAATTGTAACACTTTATTAAATTAATAATCACAAGAGAAGATAACACGTAGAAACAAAGGCAGCATTACTTTAACGCGCTTTTCACAAAAAAAAATCAAAATTAAATGAGTTACACTAACATCTATGAGTACATTTACATGTAAGCAATCCTCAAAATTTCCCAGAGCTACTGGAATTATCATCCCCCACACCTGATAAATGCCCTTGGCCTTTTAAGAGCGAGAACTACCGTCGCTCTCTATGAAATTTCATTTCATAGAGTCCATTCATCCTGTCATTTGGGTCCTATTCCTTGGCCACCTAGATCACCAGACCTGACGCCAGTGAACTTCTTTGTTTGGGGATTCTTGAAACAAGCAGTTTATAGCTCAGATGCAACCAGTTTGCAGGACTTGCGCATTTGGCTTGATGGAGCAGTAGCAAAAGTGAGAAATGAAATTTCATTGAGAGCGACGGTAGTTTTTGCTCTTAAAAGGCCAAGGGCATCTATCTGGTGTGGGGGATGATAATTTCAGTAGCTCTGGGAAATGTTGAGGATTGTTTACATGTAAATGTACTCATAGATGTTAGTGTAACTCATTTTATTTTGATTTTTTTTTTTTGTGAAAAGCGCGTTAAGGTAATGCTGCCTTTGTTTCTACGTGTTGTTATCTTCTCTTGTGATTATTAACTTAATAAAGTGTTACAATTTAATATTTAGTTATAAAATTTTCCGTTTCTCGAATAAATAAACCAGTACACTTACATGAAATAGAAAATTTAGAACATAAAAGTCTGACTCTTTGCTGGTTTCCATATTCTGACAAAGGACGATTTTCATACTGTTTCAAACAAAAGCCAGAATATCTGCTGAACTTGAAGCCCAATATGATTTTCTGTTGTATCATCTGAAAGCTAGTGAAATGAGAAAGTTTTTGGTGCATTTGACCGGTTGTAGCTCATACGGTTGTTTCTGAAATTTTTGACTGAAAAGTTTGATGAAATTTCATTTTTGAGTGCTTCCAGTGTTTGAAAGCTTGTAACTCGCTATAAAGTGCGACTATCTTGATGAAAAAGATGTCATTTTAAAGGATTTTTTCTGCTCTTTCGAAATATGTGCTTATTTTGTGCGTAGACCCAACAGGAACTTCAGAAATTGATCTTTTTCTCAGAATTTTGTTTTTTTTGCGAATTTTCCTTAAATATACCATAACTCGGTTACGGTTACGAATTGACACCGCTAATGGGTGGTTCTATACTCCACTTGGGCTCTTCTATCACCCCTTTTCGTATGGCAGATTCGATCGAACTCACCCTGTATATATATATATATATATATATATATATATATATATATACTAGCTGACCCGGCCACGCGTTGCTGTGGCTAAGGTATGGGTTAAACTATAATGTTTTAATAGAAACGAAAAACTTTATTACCGTTATAGAGATCAACTTTATATAAATATGAATTTGAGGTCAAAATATGAAAACAATCGAACAAAAATTTCCTAAGTTTGCTAGAAACAAAAAATCAACAAAAAATGTAGCATTTTAGTACTTAGAAATATTATATTCAAGCTTGTAACAATTGAGTTAATTAAAAATTTGCTAATTGCTATTGTAACATTTTATTTTTTAACTTTATTTTATAATGTAGGTAGGGTAGATAATTAACCAATATTATTTGTTATTTTTTGAATTATAAGCATTTTTAATTTCAGTTTAACTCAACACTAATCGGTGCACAATATTCTTTGTTAATCTGTCTCTTGTAAACAAAAATAGATTGGACGGTTTTCCCACACGGGAGCAAGCGACCTATAGTTGCCCATAGGAAAAACATGGATTTTCTAAATCTAAACAGCAAATTGACATTGTTTGTCCTTGGGACTTATTAATGGACATGGCGAAAGCTAAACGAATGGGAAACTGTAGCCTTTTGAAGGGTATTGAAGATTCTGACGGTGTCATTGGGATACGTGGCAACAGAACTACTTCATCTTTATACTTGCCAGTCAAAATGATTGTCTCAATAATGTTCCCGGTGATTTTTTTGATAACTAAACGCGTACCATTGCATAATCTTGGTGGATTTAAATTACGTAGAAGAACTATGGGTCCAATTTTTAACCGCAGATTATGTGGTGGCATTCCGGGTATGTTTAAAGAATTTTAGCCAAGAATACAGAAAAGCTGGTAGCTAAATACATAATTTGCAATAAAAAATATATTGGGGTACTAAATTGAGCTAAAAACTATCCTATCATTTAAGTTGGACCAAACTGAAACTGCGTGTAAAATTTGGTTAAAATCAGTTCAGTAGCTGAGGAGTCCATTGGCCACAAACACAGGGACACGTAATTTTTATATATTAAGATATATATATTTGTTAACTATTTTGAGCTTGATAAAACTGAATATTTTTTTTTGCATTAAAAGTGCTACTACCACACATTTCAAAATCAGAGTTAAAAAGCTAATAAATTGAAGATACGCAAAATAATTTTGGAGGGGTTGAGGGGAATAACTGGATTTATCACTAAAATGTAAAAAGAGAAATTAAAAAAAAAAAAGGAGAAAAATAAGAAATTCAAGGGCAGAAGACTGACCTGACAGTCAAATTGTTATCTTTTGAAACATAAGCTTAAATTTTATTTTAAACTCTTTTTCTCATTGAAGATGACGTATTTTCAATGAAATTGAAGCAAATAATTATAAAAGATATATATGGCTTTGATAACCATTATTGTTAGCTATAATTTGGCATTGTTTTTTACTATGCATATTCATTAGCAATTATTGCCAGAAGCTATATATACCACTTAAAATGTGGAATGCATTACTCAAGATTATGCTTTTTTTCCCCAAACAACAATGCACTAAGAACAATTTTTCAGGGGGCAGAGAACATGTTTTTAAAGAATTAGAAACAAATTTTTAATGCATTAAAATAATTCTCCCAGCAACAATGAGTTTACACCTATTTTTATGTGGATATGTAATAAAAAGAAAATATTTTCAGTTAAACCAGTGGTTCTCAACCTTTTTACAGCCACCGCCCCCCTGTTGGGTTGAAAATTTTTCAGCGCCCTCTTTACGAACGGAGTAAAAGTGGAAGAGGGGGGAGGAGGGCGATCGTTTCCTTGACAGGTTTAACCCTATAGTTTTGCCCAAACAGATAGTTGAAAAATGACTATAAAGTTAAAAACTTATGCTTTTTTTTTAATTTTTCTTTCAGTTCGATACTTTTTAGAAAAAGCAGGCATCCTCCCTCCTCCCTCTGAAAAGCTGTGTCAGTAAAAACCAAGTGCCTAGAATGGGTCCATTAAATGAGTAAACCATTTTTTAGGTAAATAAGAACAACACGTTTTGAAATAAAAATACACCGTTTTTTCAACGTTTTGTTTGAAAACCAATATATTTTGAAAAATATATTGCGTTCAAGTTGTTCCTGAACAGTCCGATCCCAAACAGTCTTGCTCTTATTTACTTGCAACTATGCAATACGCATCCCCTATTTATTACGTACGGATATAGGATTTTACTACGGAAAGGCTAACAGCCGTTCCTCCTAATTTTTCCCAGGAGGGACAAGGACTTGAAACTATAGCCCGGTCATATTTAGAGACTATAAACTAAGTTTTAATTTAAAAAAACTGGTATAAGTTGAATTTAAAAATCAAAAGATAAGTTCAATTCAAAGAAATTCTTTTTGATTAATTTATTGCTTTGAAGGTTAGATAAGATAACAAAAGTTATAAGTATGCCTTTGGCGATATCCAAGTAAAGACGGCGGTAAAGTATCAGGGATACCCCCCGAAATTTGTTTTGAAAACGAAGTCTTAAAAATGTGGTTTCTTTAGTTTTATGCTTCGCAGGGGCGTGCTTAGAGTTTTAGCGGCCCTGTGCGAAATTTGTTTTAATAGTCCAAGAAATAAACATTTTTTTAATTTATTTATTTCTTCTCTCTCATAAAACATAATACAATTGACGCTCGTTATAACGACCAAACGTTATAAAGACCATCCTAATACAACGACCGGTGAGAAAACCCCAACTGCATCTCTATATACTCTATGTTCTACCTCTTATAGCGACCACTCGTTATAAAGACCGTTTTCTGTAGGACGAAGACGGTCTTTATATCGAGCGTCGACATATTTAAATTATTAGACACCGCAATATGCACCAATCCCAACACATAAAAACCGGAAATTATTTTGACATTTTACTATAAAATTGCTATATTGTGTGAATTAAAAATAAAAAGAAAGAAAGAAAAGACACAGACACAACCAAAATTTACCAAAAACAAACATTTATTTAGAAAAAAGAAAAATCTAGAGATTAATAAATAAATAAAATAAAATAAGCGATTTAATGAGGAATAATTTTTCTAGCTTTTTGGCTAGCAAATTCATCAATTAAGTTTGAAAAATCTAAAGAAATACAAAAATCATTTTCAATCGATATTAGTGCTAGAGCATTAGTCATAGTAGATCTTAAATACGTTTTTTAATTTATTTTAGCTTTGAGAATGAAGGTTCTGCCGAGACAACTGTAGCTGAAATAGTTAGAAAATTCGTCAATCAATAACAAAATTTAGAAAAACATTTTGGAAACTGTTTTCAAACAAATATTTAAACGGTTGAAATTAAAGTTTCTCTGGAATGAAATTTATAAAAACTTTTAACTCTGTGTATAAATCGGTTCCATTCACATCGTCTAATTCTAACGCCAAGTTATTGCAATTAGTTATTAAATCATGCTCTTCTAAAGTTTTTAATGCTGGAGTATTCAAAGAAATCCAAATTTCTTGTTGACGTCTTTTTTTTTTTTTTTTTTAACGCTCCTAGGTGTACATAAAAGATTAAGAAAATTGTTTGTTAACACTTTTTCTACGAAGAGTGTTGACAGGAGGAGAAGAAATTTAATTGGTATTCATTTCCAATGATAGAGAGCTAAATCTTTCGCTGCAATTTCAGAATTTTAAGACGGATACAAAGGAATGACGATCTCTTCCTTGAGGGGCCCTACGTAGGCATTTTTACGATATTTAATCTTAAAATATGGAATTTTAAGCAATCTTCGACTATGTTTTTGTTGGGGTGAGGGCTCCTCTATTCGGAAAAGTTTTGAAATTAAATACAAAAAAAGGGGGGGGGGGCAATTGCAGTTCGTCTTTGATGATATTTAGGACAGAAATGTTGTTCTGGACTCTTCCGTCTTCCCCGAAACATTTTTAAAATTGTAATTAAAAAAAAACAAACGCAATTTTTAGACGATCTCTGACGATGCCAGGAGGGAAGAAGTTGGGGCACAAACCCGAAAGTTCTCTCCCCACAATTTTTGGTATGGATTTAAAAAAAAAAAAAGTAATTTTAGATGACTTCGATGATTTTAGATGAAGAGAGGATTCAAGTCATGGAAGACAGAAGTCAGGGGACACAACCCGGAGAATTCTCTCCCACAATTTTTCTTCGGTATTGAAGTTTAGAAGCAAAATACAAAAACCGTAATTTTTGATGACTTCGGTGATATTAAAAGAGGCTATTCAGGGGTTAATTATTCAGGGGTTTAACTCCGGAAATGTTTCGGAATTAAAAGACTGAAATTTTGTAATCTAGAGATCTAAACCACGGTATGTAAGTAAAAAGTAAGTAATATAAAAAAAATCTCTCCTCCCTTGAGAAATTTTTAGATCCGCTCTTGAGAATTTCAAAGTCAGTGTTTTTCAACTTTTCTAAAAAAAATAAGCTTTTTCTCTATTAACTGAACAGCAGTATTTAAGTTTATAGTAGAATTTTGCTTTGCTTTCCTAACGAAATTAATTTAAACAAGCAATTCGTATCATATACATAAAGAAGTGAGAAATTCGAAACTCAGTATTGCATTTTGACCCCGTTGCAATTTCCGATATCTCAACTAATTTGTCATAAATATCCGCCAATTTGAAATTTAATATCTTTGATATTTCGATTCGGCATTCCCATCTTGTGTTAGATAAAGGCTCAATAGTAACATTTTTAACATACCGCTTTAGAATGTCCCATCGCTGAGTAGAAGTAGAAAATAAGATTTATATTTGCTGAATTATTCCATAAGACAAGTTTGCCTCTGGCAGAGTAACTAATTGAAGAATTGGTCACACCGCCAAAAGCGGTTTGTATTTTAGATATTTTGAAAGAAAAAAAAATAGTTTGAAGGAAAAAGTTTTTTTTTTTTTTTTCAAAGTTTTTTTTCCACGTGCACACAAAAATATTTTTTCTTTTGTAATATTTTAGCGGCCCCAAAATTTCAAAATATTTTAGCGGCCCTGTGCGGTTGCACAGTTTGCCACCCCCTAAGAACGGCCCTGATGCTTCGTAGTAGTTGAAACTTAAATTCAGATTCCGCTCCCTGTAAAACGTATAACATTGACGTAATTTTAGACAATTTTTGGTAGCATTAACTAGAGAGAAAGAGGTCTCCTGTAAAGATTTTTCATAATTGAAGTTATTTAAAGGCTAAGTTTAGTAATGTTAGGGAGTCAGAGCTCCATCTAACGTTCTCCAAAATACAAGTATAAACTAGCTGTCGTGACCGTCACGAAACTTTCTTCTATATATCTTATGAATTCCGGTTACAAAATAAAATACTCGCCCGAATAGTTGGAAACAAATCATTGCAAAAGCCTTGTTTAGATTAATTGCAAACATTTTATTTGTTAGTAAAAAGAAATTGGCAACAGTTAAAAATTTCAAATCATTGAAAGTTTTCAGATGTTTTGATAATTAAATAGCGTGATAGCGATTTTTCGCATTGTTGACTAAGTGCAAAAATCACCCCACCCTCCCCCTGGGGCAATTAGCGCCAAAATTTAATCGATGCTTGCTTCCATATTGGGTTGGTGTTATTCCAAATTTCATTCAAATCGCAGCAATATTTCTCGAGATATAGCAGGTGCAATGACAAAACAAGCACTTTTGATTGCACAACCCCCCTTTAAGCAATTGACACAAAATTTGAATCAGCTCTTGTACTCTTTAACGTCTACTCGAGTACCAATTTTTGTTAGATTTCGTTCATTACTTCTCGAGATATAGCAGTTACATTAAATAAGAAGAACACTCAATTGCTCCACCCCCCTTTGAGATATTGACACACAAATTGAATCAGCACCTGTACTCAATAGGGTCTACCTATGGACCAGTGTTCGTTTGATTCCGCCGGTTACTTCCTGAGATATAGCAATCACCTCTGCACAGAAAACGTACGATTGCTCCACCCCCCTTAGAGGAATTCGCTAAAAAAAAGTCAGGTGCACCAGTTCACATGGTGGTACATATGTGCAAAAATTTTTGTTCGATTTCATGCAGTGGTTTTTGCTCTAGCGCGGCCACAAAAACTGGTCGCACACATACAGACACACACTTACACACATACAGACAGACATTTTCCAAAAATGATAGCGATGGAGATGGACTCAGCGCACCTCAAAACGTGCAAATCCGTCAAGATTTGACATTTGAAAATTTTCACGAATCCAATACTTTTTTCTATATATTAGATGTAGAAGAAAGTAAAAACGCAAAATTTAAGCTATTTTTATTGATGAAGAGTGAACAATCAAGGTTCGGGAGTTTTTTCCGGAAATTTTTTTCACATTGCACAGTGAAAACTGCGATTGTTACCTACCTTTGATGTTGTCAGGGGGGAAGCTCAAACGACACAAAAAGTCGGTCAAGATAGGTGGCTCTCAAATTTCGTGCTATTGACAAATTTTAGGCTATCGTTCATGACGTTAGTAGAAAGATCAGGGTTTGGGAGATATCCGCAGGAAATAAATTTTTAAGCTATAATTAGGGGATAGAAGAGATGACTGTTTCCTGCCGCCTCAGCATAAAACATGTTCTAACAAGTACATTTGAAAATATACCCACCGCCCCCTTACCGCCCAAAATCTGTCCACCGCCCCCCTGCAGCCCAAAATATGTTCACCACCCCTCAACATCTTCCCACCGCCCACCGGGGGGTGGTATTGCCCCCGTTGAGAACCGCTGAGTTAAACTAATAATGAAAAAAACCAGAAAGGTCAACAAAGAAATAAATATTAATAGATTCATAGACAAGTTATGTTATTAATAAAATTAAAAACAGAATGGTTTCTATTTATAGCAAAGCAGATTTTCAAGAAAACATTCAAAATGGAAGGAGGAATAGTTTTTTTTTTACCTTCAGAAGTTTCTCACAATATTGTTTTGAAAATTCTTCTCCTCCCATTTTCCTTGTGTAGTTGAAAAGAATCTCACATTCATTTTTCAAGTGATTATGGTGTAATTCCAGCTGATTTGGTCTTAAATAAGGCTGACCCCCTCCACAAATCTACAAGAAAATGTATATAAAAACAATCATCAAAACAAAACCAGGTTATCAAAACTAAAATAAAATCAGGTTACATACAAAAGATGCTTCAAAAACATGCAACATATATATAATCTATAATAACACTCTACTGAACATTTGAATACTTTTCTTCAATCTAAAAAGTTCCCATTCAAACTGGACAAATACTTTCCCACCAAAAACGGTGAAAACTTGATTTTTTTTTTTAAACAAAGCAATAGAACAAGTATGAAATTTTACAAATGAGAAAAATGAGAGTCCTGTAATTATAAGTTAGGCGCCAAACTTGGTGTTAAGTATTTAAGACTACACATAGAATAAAATCACAACATTAAGAAAAGAAACAGTAAAATATGATGCTGAGTATAATTAAATTTCAGATAATTTGGTAAAAGGTAAGTGGGCTTGAAAGATAAATATAAATGAATTTTCACTATTTATGCTTTATAAATAAATAAAGTTCAGTTTTGTATTTTATATCAATAGTTTTAAAGACTTTTCTAACCAATACCCACAATCTTGAGTAAGAATATATTTAGCTTCATTTCAAAGTTTCCGCATTGTTAGTTTAACAAATTCAAAGTTAAGCTATTGGAACTACAACTCAATGAATTTTAACTTGAGCAGTATTGAAAATATTACAAAAGATATTTAGAAAGTATGCAATTATGCTTCTGATTTGAAATTCAATTCAAAATCATTTTATTTGGGTTTTTAATTTTTGGAATTTAACTGCCCAATATGATATTAGAAAATGCAATATTGCATGTTACTCAACACTGGAAAACCAGGAAATTATGTCAATTAATTTTTTGAACAAAAGCATAAGTTTCTCTCATTTTTCTTTTTGTGATAATAGACAGTGACCTTAATCTGAGCCAATAAGACACACTAGTATTTTTGTGCCTATTTTGTTATTTTTATACATATCAAAGATGGGGGGGGGGGACTTAAACTTTTGAGAGGGTGTAAATTCTTAATTTGCTGAATGATACACTGAATTTTACTGAATAATAAAACATCAGTAAGCATACATATCTGCATTTAAAGAAATGTGGCATTAAGAAGTTTTCTAAATGTTTTTAAGAAAAATGCAATGCTACGTTGAAATTCGCCGAATTATTCAAAATTCAGCTAAAATTTGCTAAATAAGAACATGTTTTGGTGGATCTAAGAGAATGTAAGTAACTGAGTGAACCATTGAGAGTTAACAACCAGTCATCTCTACTTCCAGAACTTAGACATCAGTCTGAAGAGAAGAGAAACTTTATCCAGTCTCTTGTAATCATGGTAACTGCACATGATCATACCCTGCATGTAATTTTTGGGTCTTGTATGACCTTAGGCATTATAGGCATAATATGACTTACGCATCGTATATAGAAAGAAACAGTGTAACTAAACATAAAAAGAAATACATTTTGTTGCAGACAGCTTAAAAACTAAGCAGAGATTTGACTACAGGTTAGCCACAGGAAGAACAAAACTTTTTTCCTTGACCTTTCCCTGATTTCTAACTGTCCAACTAAAATTTTCCCTGATTTCTCTTGAGGCCCATTTTTCATCCTCTTGAAGCTCAATTTCTACTCTTCCTCGGATACTTCTGGCTATTTCAACTACTTCAGGCGGCAATTATTTATTTACAAAAATGAGCAACATTAACTAGAAACAGCAGTGTAGCTATTCGGGTCCAGCGCTCGTGGCAAGTTAAGAAATTACGCCCCCCCCCCAGGGGTTGCCCTTATGGGGGGGGGGCACAGGAGGTCAGTGCGAACTTCTAAAATTTCCTTATTCCAAAAATTTTTATTCATTTATTCGGAAAATTTGATGACAATATTGCAACTTTGATATTCGTTCTTTTTTCTTTTAACGATGTTCAGTGTTCCTTCTCATTTTATGCATGCATGATATGTATGCTTGTTCGTATTATTGGATAAAATTCGAATTTCATTAAACAATTTGAGAATTTTCCCCTTTCCAACAATTTTAGTTTAGGGTGGCCCTACCTTTCTCCATTATTTCACATAAATTCAAAGAAACAATAACTCTTGCAACTAGTTACTGAGTATATAGTGTTTTTTTTTTAATTATTAACAGCTTTTATTTTAAATAAAGGTTGTTTTAAAGCACAAGAAGTATGTATACAATAAACATAATTTGAGCATTTAAAATAGAAATCAAAGCATTAATTCTAGTGTTAATTAGGAAAGCAAAGAATAGGGTTGGTTCAGGTAAGTGGGCCACCCCCCATAAAACTAAAATGCGCGTACGGTTTTTATACTTTTTGGTACTAATCATGTCAAATTCCATCACAGTGATTGCTTTTGCATAGATTTGGGTTTCAAGAAAATTTTTTTGGATCACATAATTTATGTCAAAAAAAGAAAAAAAACAAATTCCAAATAATTTTTTCTTTTGCGAGTTCAAGGAACATTTTTCAAAGAAGTGTTTCGCTGTTAGTCTTTATTATTTTTTCTATGTTCATCAAGTTTTCTTAAATAGTTAAATCTAAAGTACACATTGCAATAAGAAATTTTATGCAAAGTATTATTAATAAGTGTTTAAGGGGAGGGGTCCCACTTACCCCGTGGGCGGGGGTACCAAAACAAAGTTGCACAATCTGCATGGTTTGTGTTGTAGCGTGAGGGCGCAATTTACGTTGTCTTTTAATCTGTTTTTGTCTTTTAATCTGTTTGGACTTGACGAAAAAAAAATTGTTTTTACTTAACCCATTTATGCCTGACATTTTTCTTTTCAAAGATATTTTGTATACTGGTTACAAACAGTGTTTAATGGGCAGGAAAAATAATAATAAAAATATGTCAAAAATAATTTTTTTATTAAGGAAAGAAAAATCGTCCCTTAAAAGTTACGATAGACCCCAGAAGGTACATACTTTTTTTACTAAATTTTTTTCCTGCCTACGATATAATATTTAAAACAACATTTTATAAGAAGAAATAAAATCAGCAATTAACATAAACTGGGGAGCTGGAAATAACTTTGAAAACTTAGCTTTTTTTTTTGAGATTGTGAATGATGTAATTTTGGATAAAGATCATATTAAAACTGCTACAGAACACACTTTACAATGCTTATGTGCTGCAATCTGTTAATAATGAATTGAAACAATACCAAGGTACTAATTGAACATTATTATTTGGTTGAAACGTTCATTTTGGGGAAATTCAGACCCTTTTCGGAGCATCCCAAAAAAAGGATGCTGGGCATTAATGGGTTAAAAAAAAATAATTGGTCAAATGCCGCCCCCTGGCTGCTGTGTATGTGGCAAGAGCCACTCCTGCCAACCCCTAGCTACGCCACCGACTAGAAATGCATTTGAGACTGCTAATTTGTTAAGAAAAAATGAAGTTACATGGTTGGTTTGACTTATTTAATAACACTAAAAAACATCATTAACAAAACGAATGTTTCTTCAGTTTGAAATCAGCTTACTAAAATCCCTACAGCTCCAAAAAGAAACTGAAAACATTTTATTCAGTTTTTAAAAACTTTTGATGAACATCTTCTACCTCTACTCTTCTCTCTAATTTCATAAAAGATAAAATTGAACTTTCAAGACTGCACAAAATCTCCCTAGCCTAAGAGATTTTAATGTGTTGGCTATGAAAACTTTTCAAGAGAGAAGGCACAAACACTTTACCCTAAGATTACTAAAGGCGACCAAATTTGTATTAGCCTTAACATTCTTCATCAAACAATTCCTAAAAGATTAAAGCCTTTCACTTTAAATCAATTATTTTCCCGGCAGATGGGCTACAAATTCTCCCCCCTTAAGTCACTGAAAGAAAATCCTAAAATAGCAATTTTGACATATTTGAGCTCAGGAAGTTTTTCACAGTTCATACATCGCCCCAACACCTAACTTTACAAAAGATTGCAACTTAAAATTAGGATTTCAAATCATCAATTTTGCAACACATTCAGCGGGAGAATCCTTAAATTCTCCTACTATCGCTAAAGATGACCCAAATTAGCATTTTTAAACCTCCTGTTTCAGATATTTTTCTACACTAAGTCTTTCTCTTTCCTATATTTACATCACTAAACAAATCTAAAAGCTTTAAAATTTCTGGGTGACAGCCTAAAAATTTCATCTGCTTGACAGCTTTAAAAAATTTCTGAGAGAGCCGATTTTGGAATTGTTTCTAAGAAAAGCACCCACTCCGATATTTTTACCCGCAAAGACACCCTTGAAATTTTAAGAGTGCAACTTTAAAGAAAATTTGGAGACATTAAAGGAATATCCTCTCTCTTAATCTCACAGGAAAGTTCGAACAAATCCGTCTAAAAATCAAAATTTTCCAGTACAACTCCAGGCCCCTATGCTCATGAAAGATGGTCTATAGTTGCAGCTTTAAAATTCCAGTGTTGGATTTTAAAAGCTTCTTCTCTCTGTATCTTGATATTGCATAAGGCACCCTAAAAGATTAAAACCTTTAAGACTTCAGTTTTGAAATTTTTTTTAGAGAGATCCTCCCCTCTCTTTAATTCACCCAAAGATCGCCTGAAACAGAGTTCTTAATACTTCAGCATCAAAAAAACTTTGAGAGAGTACCCCAAACCCATTCCCATAAGTTCACGAAAGATTATCTAAATTTCCATTTGGAAGACTCTTTCCTAAGCACCCCCAACCACCTCTACTTTTAGATCACCAACTATTAAAAGTCTTATAAGTTAACCTCCCATCTCCTTTAACTCTCCATACTTTAAAAAAATGCCTGCAAATAATGTTAGTTATAGGAGCAACCATAAGATTAATTTATTGAGATGAATGTGCAAGGCCATATTTAAGGGGGCAGATGAAAGGGCCCAGGTACATCTAAAATATATTTAAAACCATTCTTTGAAAATAACGATTTTATACTCTCAAACTCAAATTCGGACAGTCCAAAAGGCTTGGGTCCCTTCCAAAATAAATCCCTGGGGGAATGAATATGATTTTTTTTTTAAATGCATTTGAAATTTTCACAAGTATAAGGTTCAAATTGTAGAATACATAAATTATAAAACTGTGAGATCTTTAAGAATTATTTTGTGTTGGAAAAGGATAAAATTAAAACCATATTACAAAAAAGTTTAATGAACGCAAACACCACAAGAATAAAAATTAATAAACAATAACAAATAAAAGAGATTTTAAGTTAGAAATAATAAGAACTTTATAAAACAGCAATTTTTAAAATATAACCTTTTCCATTGCATTGCAATAATGATCTTTGGCATTAGTAACAGCAGCAAGATTATTTGCTTCTGCAGTTGCCTGAAAGAAAGAAAAGAAAAAAAAAATATCACAACGTAACATAACTTCAAACCTATAAATAACTAGCAAATTACAGAAAAGAGAAATTACCAAGTTTCATAAAAAATGCCAAATCTGACAAACTTTTCAATTTTTGCAATTACGTGTAAGATTTCTCAAACTTACAACATAAGGTAAACCCTCAAAAACTATGGATAAATACTTTACGAAGAAGACCAGATATAGTATGGAACCAGTTATCCTGAATGTTGCATGAGACCTAATCTAGATAATTGGGGGACAATAGACTTAGCACCAATGTGTTTAATATATTACTTAAAATTTTATTAGATTAGAACAGCTATATTAAGAGTCAGATTCATAAATTTACATTTATAACTTTAAATTTGGATACAATTAACATTTAAGATTACTCAGAATAAATATATGGTACATCATAATTTTTTTCATTGAAAATAATAATTGTTCTAGAAATAACCACCCCTAGGAAAAGGGGAAAACCTTGAATATTCATAGCACTAAAAATTTTAAATACATACAAAAATAATAATCAAGTCAAACTATGAAATATTTTAAAAACTCTTTTTGAAACACTTGCTTCTTCTTATATTTCTTGCATGCTCAGCATATTATTTGCTTTAATAACATTCAGACAGGAAATGCAATTAAGTATCACATATTAAAAATAGTAGCAATTCAGCCAGTTCTTTACCTAGTTTTAAGTGAAGTATTTAAACTTTTTTCTGAGTGGGATAGACGGTGATTGGGGTCTCCTCCATACTTCGTAGTTTCGAAAACATAATTTTAGAGATAACAGCTGATAATGAACGGGTAGGGAGCATTTAAATTTTCTGCTGAAGTCCAAAAAATTTAATTGTAGGCCATTTTGGTACCATTAGGGGAAAGGATGGCTTTCCGTGATTCGCTTACAGGAAATTTTAAAACTGGGAGTCCCGAATGCGCAATATTAATCATTCTACAAAAATAGTAGAAAGAGAGAGGAGTTAGGGGCCCCCAACTCCCCCCCCCTTTTTTTGAATTGAAGCCTTGAAAACAAAATTGTAGGACATTTTTGACGTGGTTTAAACTTTTTTTAAAAATGCATTATTGAAGGATGAACTCTCCTTCGGCAATCTTGCAGATAGGTGTTATGGGTCATTTCATTTATATATTTATTTTTTCAAAGGTAAAACAAAAAGAAAGTCATTGAATTTTGTTCCATCCCATTCTCAGTCTTGGTAGTTTTGTCAAGACATAAATCGTCTTGAGACTGAAGGACTTGTACGCATGAACTTAGACAATACTTAATGAATGCATTACTTACTACAAGCATTGTTTTTGGTTCCGGAAGCTCACCACATTGAAATATTTTCACATAAGCCTATATGAATTTAAACAAAACAAAAAAAGAATAAATTGCAATATCTAAAAGCATAAATTTAAAAACATAAAAGAAATAAAAGAAAAGTACGACACCCGATGAAAAAATAAGATTTAATTAACATCCAGAATAAATGTAAAAGAGTGATATTCTACTCCAAATATAAATGTATTGTGCGTTAGGCAAATTATGACTTCAAGCCATGCACATTTTGTTATCCCCTCTTGTGCTTATCCCTTTTACAAAATTTTAGTAAAATTGAAATTAATACTACCAATCAGTTCTATTCAAGTAGAGCACAAGTATACAACTTAAGAAGCAATATGCACACTTCCATCATATAATAAGCGGATTATATATGTTCAAAATCTTTAATTACCTCGAACTTATTATTATTTTTTTAAGTTAAAAGTTCTAAATTTTTGCCATGGGCACTAATGGTTAAAATAGCTCAAACTGACAGTAATTGACTATTAAGTAGAAGTTTCTACAAGTTATACTTAGTTTTCCCAATAAAATCACTGGAAAAAAATGTGAAAATGTTTTCACATGTCAATAAATATATCTAGATTGATAATAATTAATCCTTTTTCTGTTTTATTTACTATAATTGAAATTATTTTAAAAAACAGTTAGAAAAAGATTTTGTGAATAATTGACCACTTACGTTCAGTAAATGTCCAGCGCAAGATAGTAATGGACCACTTTTTCCACACAGTAAAAAAAAAACAAAGTCTACACAATCAATATCTAGCTATCTCTTTGTACGGTTGTTCATTTGTAGAACTATGTATGTTGGTTTCAAGATCACTTCCTGGCCTGACGGGTGAATGATGTACACGTGACAGTACACTTTTAATATTATAGTTTTTCAATAATGCTACCTATATCAAAAAGAAATTACTTGCCTTAAAATATTCTAGCAATTCCTTGCAAGTTATTTTCTTTCCATTCACTTCTTTTAGATTCAAATTTTGACTGGATAATAAATATGGAATCAAAATTTCCAGGTTTTCACGAAAATTGTCAGCAATATCTAAAAATTAGAATGGTAGGTCAGTTTTAAGATAAATTTATTATTTTGATGTATTTAAAATAAGTTATATTGTTCTATCAATCAATAACAATTATATATTTCATTGAGAATGTATACTTTCTATGCTTTTTAAATGATTAAACAGTTTCTTAACTCCATCAATCTATCCATCATTTTTTCTTCCCTTTCTCCACCCTCTCCCCACTATTGCAATAAGCCTATAAATATTTTTAAAGAAAGAGCAAACAGAAGAACTATAAGAGTAAGAATTACCATTTAAATAAATAATGTAGCTTATAGTAGAATGCATTTCTTGCTTGATTAGGCAAATGCAACAAATTTAGAACCCATCTTCAGTAATTTTAGCCACAGCATTGCATTTATTAGTGTAACTACTTAGTACTCATTTTTTGCTGATACCTTTGATAGTGGAATAAAACGCAAGGTAATCAAGTAAAGTTGATAAATTAAAGTTAAAGTTTAATAAAATGCATTTTCAACAATTTAAATATAGTGAGTCATTATTAGTTTGAAAGTATAAAATCGACTTAATTAGTGATTTTATGTCAATCAAACTTTGTGCTTTTTCTTGCACATACTGACAATTTGAATATATAAAGTATAACCTCGAAAATCCTTGCTAGTTGGGATTTTTAAACTTTTAGAGGAAGTAATGAAAATTGCTATTTAAATTAAATTATTTTTAAATCATGAACAGAGCTGAAAATAATATAATAGAAGTACTGAAGTAAAACTTCAGGTAAGTGCAGTTCTAGATAGCTAAGAATATCAAAATTCATATTCATTTCATTAAATATTACATATAATGCTCAAAGAAATCTAAAAGTAAAATTTCAATGTTATTATTTCCAAGCAAAAGAAACAATTAAAAAATTTTAATCAAGAAAACTAGCCTGTTACAAAACTTTTAAATAGTAGCAGCACTATTGCAGTCAGAATCAACTTTCTAGTGGGTGGGAGTGACGACAATAGTTGTATGTATGTATGTATGTATGTATATATATATATGTATATATATATACAGTCGAACCTCCATATATCGAAGTAGCAAATTGTCGGAAAAAAATTCGATATACAGAAATTTCGATATATAGAAAGGACCTCAGTTTTTTGAAAATTACTCCGGAAACGTTGAAATTAAAGCAAAATTTCACACATGAAACTCCATTACTAATATATACGCTAATCATATTTGATGAAAGTTAAGAATTAAAAATGAACTAATATGAAAAATTTAATGAATATTATACATACTTATTGAAAAACATTAATCCAAAGAGCATTTTCTTTTTGACATTGTAAATCGAGAGGGAAAACAAAATCAAATTAAATTGGCACAGCACTAGTTAAAACAATTTTTGCTAAAACTAATCATGGAGAGAGAGGAATCACCACCAAACAAAAGGGGTAGATAGAAACTGGTTTTGCTACAGGACAGGTTGCATCCAAAATTCGAAAACGACGTGGGAGGGGATAATCCGGGAATTCGAGAATGGACAAACAACGTGTTTGTCCACTCCAGGGGTCCACACTTTATAAAAGCTGACAGTGGGGTTTGCAGTGACCTTTTCTGACCTTCCCTTTTCTCCTGACTTTCATCTTTCGTGAGGTAAAATGTCTAAAAGCTGAATAAAATCTCCAATTACGCTTCCAAAAAAATTCGATATATGGAGATTTTTTCGATATATAGAAACAGTTTTTCTATGTAATGAACATGTGAATTTGCTAGAAGTTCGATATATGGAAAATTTCGATATATGGAAGTTCGATATATGGAGGTTCGACTGTATATTAGGGTGGAGCGAAAAAAACAAAGTTTTTATTTTCGAATCGTAATAGTGCGGAAAAGTTGCGATTGGTGAAGAGTTATAAAACAAAACAAAAATTTTTGAAATCTGATAATATCTTCCGTTCCCGCAACGAGCCTGAAATTTTGAAAAAATGAAAAATTTCACGTGTTTTAGCGATTTTTTAAAATTTTTGTTTTAATGTTTTATTTTAATGCTCTTGGACGGAAAAGTTACGTTTGGTGAAGCCTTCTGAAATTTTGAAAAATATATTGAAATCGAATAATACCTTCTGATCCAGGAACAAGCCAGAAAAACCAAAAAATTATAAAATTTCAGCTTTTTTTGGGGTGATGAAAAAAAATTAAAAAAAAATATGTTTTCATTTTTTTTTCTGTTTTACCCGGTATCATAGCGTAAAGCCTTTTAAAAAGCACTAAATTACTCTTAAACATTATTTTTTTTCTTGATTTTATAGGTATCTTCTAAACTAACATTTTTTACAACAATGAAACGTTTTCAAATAATCGAAAGTTATAAAATATTTTCCAAAATTTCTGTAATCCACTACAAAAATCCACTAAATAAAACAAACACTCCTAAAATAAACGCTAATTTTAATCACTAAACTATAAACAATTTTAATACCTAACTAATTATATACAGTTTCTTAATCCCCTTTTGTAGTCTGTGCCTTATATAATTATGTTACCTAACTTAACTGACTACCCACAGAATCTTTTAACATTAATTTAATCAGAAACTAATTTTAAAATTAAATCTTCTTTAAAATTAAACCTAGTTAGGTTAGGTAGTGTATAGAATGAGACTGCAAAATGTAATTAAAAATTCAGAAACTAACATATAATAAGGTAGGTATTAAAATAGTTTATCGTTTAGGGATAAAAAATATTGTTCATCTTATGAGTGAGTATTTTGTTCAATAGATTTTTGTACTGAAAAAGTTAAACAAATTTAATAATTAGGTATGGGTAAAAATTTTTATGTAAATGTTATCTATTATTTTTTGCTTTTTAGTTGCTTTTACTTTTCTTTAAGGTTATCTTGGTGCCTACAGTAACACAGTCCCAGGCAAAGTGGGGCAAGGTGTAACAAAAATTAAGGATTGGAAAGCATTTGACAAGGAGAGGGCACTACTGCCCCACACCCCTATTAGCCTTATGCAAAAAATGTTAAAACATGTTATCATGACAATTGAACATTTGAAACACGATTGCAGAGAAACTTGTGCTTAAAAGGTTACTATAAGCATCTTGGTGATGATTTTGGAACACATTCCATATGAAAGCCATAAATATAAGGAATGTATTAGTGTAGAAGACAAAACAAATTTTAGATTTTGTTGATTTCCAATTTTTCATACACAAAATTATTTTAAAATAAATAATTAAATTTAAGTTTAAAAAACTAAAAAATACGATTTTAGAGTTAATCAAACTATAAAGCTTTACACCATTTCAAATTATAAGTTTACATGCACCTTATAATACATCAACATGTAATATAGTTTAGCCTTTAGTACTAATAATAGCATTCAATAACATCAACATGTAATAATATAGTTTAGCCTTTAGTATTAACAATAGTATTAAATATATCACTTTTATATTTTTAAAGAACGTGAATTTTATCTTTTATTCAGACAACAACAAAACAAAACCGCCATTAAAAACAACTGGGAGCTAAACAGAAAAAAATAATACATAATATTTACATACAACTTCATACCCATACCTAATTATTAAATTTGTTTAACTTTTTCAGTACAAAAATCCATTGAACAAAACACTCACTCGTTAAGATGAACAATATTTTTTATCCCTAAACGATAAACTATTTTAATACCTACCTCATTCTATGTTAGTTTCTGAATTTTTAATTGCATTTTGCAGTCTCATTCTATACACTACTTAACCTAACTAGGTTTAATTTTAAAGAAGTTTTAATTTCAAAATTAGTTTCTAATTAAATTAATGTTAAAAGATTCTATGGGTAGTCAGTTAAGTTAGGTAACATAATTATATAAGGCACAGACTACAAAAGGGGATTAAGAAACTGTATATAATTAGTTAGGTATTAAAATTATTTATAGTTTAGTGATTAAAATTAGCGTTTATTTTAGGAGTGTTTGTTTTATTTAGTGGATTTTTGTAGTGGATTGCAGAAATTTTGGAAAATATTTTATAACTTTCGATTATTTGAAAACGTTTCATTGTTGTAAAAAATGGTAGTTTTGCATGTTTAGAAGATACCTGAAAAATCAAGAAAAAAAATAATGTTTAAGAGTAATATAGTGCTTTTTAAAAGGCTTTACGCAATGATACCGGGTAAAAAAGAAAAAAAAAACAAAAAAAGAGAACATTTTTTTTTTTTCATCACCCCAAAAAAAGCTGAAGTTTTATAATTTTTTGGTTTTTCTGGCTTGTTCCTGGATCAGAAGGTATTATTCGATTTCAATATGTTTTTCAAAATTTCAGAAGGCTTCACCAAACGTAACTTTTCTGTCCAAGAGCATTAAAATAAAACATTAAAACAAAAATTTTAAAAAATCGCTAAAAACACATGAGAATTTTCATTTTTTCAAGATTTCAAGCTCGTTGCGGGAACGGAAGTTATTATCCAATTTCAAAAATTTTTGTTTTGTTTTGTAATTCTTCACCAATCGCAACTTTTCCGCACTATTACGATTCGAAAATAAAAACTTTGTTTTTTTCGCTCCACCCTACTGTATATATATACATACATATATATATATATATATATATATATATAAGCCCCTTGTTATATTGCTATTTTCTTGTGTCTCTCGAAACAGCACAGTCCATTAAAAGAAAACTTGCTGAGCGATTCCATACCAAATCACCGAATGGGGGTCGCACGACCGACTCGGATTTTTTTTTAATTTGGTACACAGATTGATGGTATAGAGGTATGAAAAAGCCCAAAAGGAAAGTTACCTGCTCCACTTATTTTCTGAGATACATGCCCTCAAAGTTTGTCCGCCACGTCAAAATACTAAAAAAGTGATGTTATTTAATCATTTTTTATAAAAAATCGTACTCATGCAAAATAAAAGTGTTAGATATCTATGGAAACTAGTTACTCCAGGCATTCTGAAAAAAAAATACTAGAACGTTCATAATGAAAATTGCCAAGGTACAGGTCTCTTTGAAGTTGTCACCACAAAAACTTGATTTTGCAGATTTTGCTAAAATTCAGGCATTTATTACAAAAAAAGGCAAACAAAACCAAAGGTTTTCTCACTTTCTGGTAGTGTACAGGTCCTCCCTGTAAATTGCTACTCAATAAATTTTTTGGGTTCCTCACTCCTTCTTGGAAATATTTTAGCTTAAAGATAAGCCGTAAGGCAAAAAATGCGTTTTTGGCCATCTTGGCAGCCATATTTCTCATAAAGGGGGAGCAGTAGAAACTTTAATTTTTTTTTTAAACAAGCCACTGATATGTTAGCTATTCACAGGAAAAGAGTTTACTTTTGGTTATTTCTCCCATTAAGAGATATCCTGCTGACAGTATATGCATGTTTTTCGCGACGACCATATGCTTTTGTTCCCCCTCTCATGGACTTAAAATTAATTAAACCAAAAAATAATGATATATTTATTATTAGCTGTATTATCTACCCAATATGTCATGAAATTTAATTTATTAAATCATTGAACAATAAATTAGATAATTGATGAAAAAAAGAAAAAGTATTTCTCTGATGCCTGAGCATTATGCATTCATAATTATAAAGCACTAAATACTTTTTTGAGAAATTAATTAACATAAATGAGCTCTAAATATTTATATTATAAGAAATACCTAATCTTGTGATTGGGATGCTAGTGTTTTTAATTGAAGAATTTCTTGAATATCACATGAATATCAGGAAAATGAATGAAGTCTTTTCGTTTGATGTAGGATATTTTATGACAAATTTCATTTGATGGGCTACTAACTGAGCATGGTGATAAAGAGCTATTAATTTCAGCATCGAATTCCATTTTACCTTATTAACAGTTAAATATTTATAAAATAATTAAATAAATAATTTAAGATAAAGCCATGCTTGAAGAATTAAAATTAGTGCAACTAATTTATTCCCGTACTGATCTTTACAAAACTGACATGTGTTGAGCACTATTAAGAACTGACAAGAATAAGTTTACTCACTAAAAGACTAGTTCACAGATACTATAAAGCGTACATTCTATTTTCTACAAAATAGTACTGCAACAAAGAACAAGGGTATAAAGGGGTAGGTACTAAAGAATTTCTTGAAAAATCAATTAAAATAAAGGAGCTTCGAATATTTATCTCATAGGCAATACCCAATCTTGTGATTGTATGTTCCTGATTGATGGCTATAAACAGGAGGATACCCTTGTTCTTTGTTGCAGTATTATTTTGTGGAAAATAGAATGTATGCTTTATAGTATCTGTGAACTAATATTTTAGTGAATAAACTTTTTCTTGTCAGTTCTTATCAGTGCTCAACGCATGTCAATTTTGTAAAGATCAGTATGGGAATAAATTAGTTGCACTAATTTTAATTCTTCAAGCATGGCTTTATATTAAATTATTTATTTAATTATTTTGTAAATATTTAACTGTTAATAAGGTAAAATGGAATTCGATGCTGAAATTAATAGCTCTTTATCTCCATGCTCAGTTAGTAGCCCATCAAATGAAATTTGTCATAAAATATCCTACATCAAACGAAAAGACCTCATTTATTTTCCTGATATTCATGTGATATTCAAGAAATTCTTCAATTAAAAACACGAGTATCCCAATCACAAGATTAGGTATTGCTTATAATATAAATATTTAGAGCTCATTTACGTTAATTAATTTCTCAAGAAAGTATTTAGTGCTTTATAATTATGAATGCATAATGCTCAGGCATCAGAGAAATACTTTTTCTTTTTTTCATCAATTATCTAATTTATTGTTCAATGATTTAATAAATTAAATTTCATGACATATTGGGTAGATAATACAGCTAATAATAAATATATCATTATTTTTTGGTTTAATTAATTTTAAGTCCATGAGAGGGGGAACAAAAGCATATGGTCGTCGCGAAAAACATGCATATACTGTCAGCAGGATATCTCTTAATGGGAGAAATAACCAAAAGTAAACTCTTTTCCTGTGAATAGCTAACATATCAGTGGCTTGTTTTTTAAAAAAATTAAAGTTTCTACTGCTCCCCCTTTATGAGAAAAATGGCTGCCAAGATGGCCAAAAACGCATTTTTTGCCTTACGGCTTATCTTTAAGCTAAAATATTTCCAAGAAGGAGTGAGAAACCCAAAAAATTTATTGCGTAGCAATTTACAGGGAGGACCTGTACACTACCAGAAAGTGAGAAAACCTTTGGTTTTGTTTGCCTTTTTTTGTAATAAATGCCTGAATTTTAGCAAAATCTGCAAAATCAAGTTTTTGTGGTGACAACTTCAAAGAGACCTGTACCTTGGCAATTTTCATTATGAACGTTCTAGTATTTTTTTTTCAGAATGCCTGGAGTAACTAGTTTCCATAGATATCTAACACTTTTATTTTGCATGAGTACGATTTTTTATAAAAAATGATTAAATAACATCACTTTTTTAGTATTTTGACGTGGCGGACAAACTTTGAGGGCATGTATCTCAGAAAATAAGTGGAGCAGGTAACTTTCCTTTTGGGCTTTTTCATACCTCTATACCATCAATCTGTGTACCAAATTAAAAAAAAATCCGAGTCGGTCGTGCGACCAACTTTTTTTTTTTTCGGTGATTTGGTATGGAATTGCTCTGCTTTAAGTTTGAAACCATTTATGAAAATGTATGGTAAAACTTCAAAAGAGATATTTTTCTTTATTTTGTCAATGAACCGAAGGAAGATTCTCTGAATCTTCTGAATTCCCTGGAAAAACCGTTTCAATTCCTGTCACCTAAACATGCACACTAGCACAATATTTCAGTTTAAGATTTAAACTACTTCCCACCCCTGATAAACTAATTTTACAATGAGTGAAAGACAGCAGGCAGGTGTCATATTGGACCAAATGCAGGTAACCTTACCCCCCTGATCTGACTGCCTTTAATACAGAAAATATTTGTGTTTGGTTGCACAAAGCGCGATTTGCATCAAAGAAAAGAAGAATGCATTGGACGTGCATCCATTCTATTCTGCCATTTCAAGGCTACAAGGGAGCCTCTTATCAGTGCAAAAAGCTCATCGCACAACATGAAAGCAGTGGTTTCTGTCACGGCTTTTTATGCACAGTATGCCAATAACACTAGTCGACAAATTTTCACTTTTTTTCCCTAACAAAGATGAAATTAACTGTTTTTGACTAATTTTGCAGTGTAGAATTCAAAAATAATAGTAAAAAAGCTGTAGCACGTACAGTTTTTTTGTTATGAATTTCTAAAAAGTACTGAACATAACTGGAAAAACATATCAAGCACACCTTTTTTCAAGAGGAAAGGATCATAATATTAACTCCTAACTTTTTTTGAAGTTTCAAGAGAGACTCAAAGTTTAAAATCATGACCACTAATAGCAAAGAAGGGGTTCTTAGGGGGGTGTACCCCCTCAAAATGTGCAAAAAATCACCAAAAATGATCTTTTCATTCTTGTTTTTATAAAATGACGTTTAAAAAAAAAAAATCGATGTAAAATCAGAGGATAGGATATGATTCCTACGTCCGAAAAAATTTTCACGCTGTAAAAAAAAAAAAAAAAATTAAAAAAATTAAAAACCGATTTTATGACTGTCGCACGCTAAATACGAGACACATCGCAGGTCTTCAGAAAGACGGCTTATTCTGGCTGGTTCTTATGTAAAATTATCTCCAAAATCCAAATATGGCCCCTTTCCTCTCCATCACTCTCCACTTTTTGCCGAAAGCCCCCCCCCCTCCCCCGGTGTTGCAGTGTTGTTAGCGGGTATTTAGCTCGTATTTAGCGTGCGTCAGTCATAAGACCGTTTTTTTTAAATTTTATTTTATTTTATAGCGCGAAAATTTTTTTGGACATAGGAATAATAGGAGGGTGTCTTATACTCTGATTTTACACCAGAAAAATTTTTAAAAATGTCATGTTAAAGAAACCAGAATAAAAAGATACTTTTTCATGAATTTTTGCATATTTTGAGGGGATACACTCCCCTTGTCCCCCCTTTTTGTTATCGGTGGTCATGATTTCGGACTTTGAGTCTCCCTTCACCTCCAAAAAAATTTAGGAGTTAATATTTTGCTCCTTTTTCCTCCAAAAATAGGCATTTGGTGCGAAAATCATAAAAAATAGTCAAAAATTATTTTTTTTATTACAGAAAATTGAGACGTGGTGGGACTTTTTTACTTGCAGGTATTTAAATAACTCTATGAATACATAATAAAAATAATAATTTGGTTGTTGTTAGTGAACCACTGTCGACCAGTGTAATTGTAGAAAATTAAATTTCCTTGTTAATTTTATCTAAAAAAGTTGTTGAATGATTTAATTTTTCTATATGCTGACCTATAATTTACTTGTACGTTGGATGGGTAACTTTTTTAAGACCTTGGTTATATCACGCTTTTTCTTTGTCCCCGAAAAGCGAGAGGAGTTACTGCATATATATATATATATATATATATATATATATACAGTTGAGTCTCCATATAACGAAGTCGCAAGGGGCCACTGAAAAGGTTCGTTATATAGAAACTTCGCTATAAAGAAAATAGTAAATTTCTATGCTAAATTTTTCATTAGGGGCTATACATGTGTAAGTAGAACATTAGGTTAATTCTCACTTTACTATTTTTGGAATAAATGCATTTTAGCAAGAAATAAATACTGTGCATATGTTGAACTTATAAATGTAACGCAGTGAATGAATTAAGAAATAAAACTAATTAAATTAATTTATTAACCTATTAAATTGTATCAGGAATGCTACTTGCATCTGTAGTATAAATGGTGAATTTTCGCAAATTTTTACATTAATAAATTGAAAGAACCAAACCTGAACTTGGTCGACGACACTAGTTTTACTTTGAAAATAGTCTGTAATTTTTTGCTGCACTTTGGAAACACGTTGCTCATAAACTTCTTCACATGTGTGAAGAAGTTTATGAGCAACTTCTTTACAAGTGATTCTTCACATGTGTGAAGTAAGCCTTCACAAAAGCAGTAGAAGAAAGCCATAAAAACTGCGCAATAGAGAAATTGGGCCATTTGATATTCCTTAAAGGGAGACAAATTTACATGCTTTTTTACTGAAACTTTCTGTGTCGCAGAACATGCTTCGTTATATGGAGAACTTCGCTAAATAGAGTGTTCGTTACATGGAGACTCGACTGTATATATATATATATATATATATATATATCAGAGACGTGCCATCTGGGTAGGCAAGGTAGGCAGTGCCTACCCCTGAAGAAAACATACCAATTTTTTAATTTCATTAAATGACATGTAATGCGCTGATTTGGAAATTTAAAGGCATTAAACAGCGAATAGAGCAGAAAAAACCCCGGAAATGTTCATTTTTCTTCCTTAAAAACCACAGACTACCGCTGCTTTTCAACCACTGTATCTATACTGTGCGTAGTATTAGGAAGTGCACGTGCCCTGCACTTTTCTCCCCTAATGTTCGAAAAGCGGCAATGAAAGGCTGTCCGAGAAGAGTGACTTTGCGGTTTCTTCTTTTCTCCGCTGAAACTTGACTACGTGATGCGCAGAACTGTGCCTGTAGAGTCTATGGCGTTTCTACGGTCTAGACGTCTTGATACCGTCTTTTGTACAATACTGTTGAATGCTTACAGTTTGCTACTCCATTGTGGTGTTTTCTTTTTTATCAAATGCAGTAATTTTCAACTGTTTTAGGTTTTTTTTTTATATCCCGCTTTTTCATAGGATTAAGTTGAAACTGTATCCAATATGGAAATGAGATATATAAATTATATACATATATGCAGGTGAACATTCCTGCATATATGTATTTTATTTTTATTGTAAGTAAACATCTTTCATATTCATATTTTTTTTATTGCTTTTTGCATTTTATGTGTTTTTAAAGATCTATATTATTCCACAAATCTTCGCATCTGCCTACCCTAGGCATTAATTGACGGTACGTGACTGATATATATATATATATATATATATATACACACACATCATATTATAACTGATAATTCAGCTTAAAACCAAAGAACATGTCCACCTTCCCAGATGTGCACCCAGTAGAAGCATTACTTTCTGAGTCATACAGAAAAAGAAAATAAGTACTTTTCAATTTTTATATTCCATGAAGTTTACATCTTCAATAAATTTCTTCTTTACAACAATTTCAAATTTGTTTGTAGCTAAAAATGAAGCAGCATGTAGTTCTATTGAATTCCTACATAATTTATGCATAGTCAATTTGCAATAGGACAGTTTCATAGTATCCTTACACCACATAACAAGCTGATGTTAATAATAATTCTTTTACCAGAACTTACCAGAAAGTCGACCATCAAAATGAGGATTTGTAGCAACTTTTAGACCTGGATGAGGCATTAAAAAGCATGATGTATCAGCAAAGCATGCACGGATGTGCTTACGTAGTTGTTGTAGTTCAGGATGCTGTTTTTCTGATATCTAAAATAAATGAACAAAATAATTAACCAAATATTGTATTTTCGGCAGTATGTGCCTCATCTGAAGTTAAACAAAAACAATTGATAAATAAAATTAGCAGAATAGAATATTGGAGGAATATTTAAATTAATTTCATATTTTAGAGGGGTTTTTTTTGAAAAACTAAATAATTATTTTATGACCCTGAATCTGGCAAACCACAAATCGCTGAGAAAAATTTCCTTCTATGACAGATTTAAAAACATCAAACGATCACCTTAACCAATGTTTTAGAAAAATGAACTTTCATTGAAATAGCTGGAGTAGCTTTTTGCATAAAAAAGTAATTCAGCATCCATAGAAAATGAGGTTTGAAGCTGGAGGATTCACCAGATAAGAAACTTTCTTGAAAAGTAATCAAACTCCAGACATTCGCCTAAGTTTAGTTCAGAGGGCCATGCCTCTGACAAAGAATATGAAATAGGGTATGAAGCAGTATCGTGATTCAATAAAAGTAACAATGTGTTATTAAAATTATATATTTAATAGTAGTGATAATTATCAAAATAATACAAAGAAAAAAACGTAATTTATTCACGTTTTTGAATAGTAAACTGCTAATGATGTCTGTTTTCCACGTGTGTTTTCAACAAAAATGGAATACATTGGCTGCATGTTTCATGAAATATTATTATATTTTGACCCTAAGTTAAGTTTAGATATCAATGGATTTTATGATATAAATCAAAGCTTTAATATGGGCCCCTAAGGGTAAGAGGACGTAGGCGGTACATGGGCAATTCCATTTTGAAAAAAAAAAAAACATCAATTGTTGCACAAAGCAGCCTAGAAAGACTTCAGTTATGTTAGACTCTTGTTTCGTTGCATGAATTTTCTTTAGAACATGAACTTTAGTTCTATAAAATACAGTTTAATTTTGAAGATTTAAAGAAACAGTATTTATATGGTGGTTTTTTGGCTCTGTAATGGACATATCTTATGAGATACGTCTGTTATGGAGAAAATATTATTTACATATATTTTCTGAAAATTTTAACAATTTAACTGCAGTATATAGAAGTAAGGACAATGTTCTTTATAAAGTTCGAGAAATTAAGCAAGGATTTAACATATTTCTTGTCTTTGTAACCTGTTTCATGAAAAACTGATACTTCTGTTACTGTGGAATTGCTCACATGTCTTAATTGTCTTCTACTACTACTGACGCCATATCATTTGGTTACTATAGTTCAAAATAAATATTGCAACTCAAATCCATTTTTATATTTTAAAAAGAGTTCTCTTCACATTAAAATTCAACTATCTAGAGTAGCGTAGGGACTTTGCATAAACATGGGGAGCCCGGTGCAATGCGGGATCTTTGTGCTTTGGGGGGGGGGGGCAAGACACTTTTTGCCCCTTTACACCCCAAGATCAATTATAAAGTCATAAATATCCAAAAAATACTTTTTGTGAATAAAAGGAATTTCAAACTATTGCTAATATCTCTTTCCTCAGAAAGACGAGTTTAACTGCAGTTTTGCATTTTTAATATGAACTTAGTTTTAGATACAATATTTGCTCAGAAATAAGAAAACGTAAACTTCTCTAATGAAAAAAATTCCAAGTAGTACCTTTAAAAAATTACTTTTGACGATTTTTGGTGACATTGCGTGAATTTCTTAGGAAAAGTAGATCACACATTTGAAAATAGGTTTGAGGGGAAAAAATGTGCCACAGAATGCAGTAGCTAGCAAGGGTGTCAAGTCAACCCCCCTCCACGACCATCACCACCAACCAAAAACATGGAATCAGAAACCCACTGCAATCAGAAACCCATTATAATTTTAATTCAAAATTCATTTTCTAAACATCAAACGCAACTTACAGTGAGTCTTTTTTCTAATATTTTTTTACCACCTCCAAGACCATAGCCAGCTTCATATGGATAGCTCCAATCTCTAACAAGAAACATCAGTTTCTGCAGAAAAAAAAAATGTTTTTAATCAAACAGAATTGTACAATTTCTCCAAAAAATAGTTTTTAAATGATAAAGAAAATTAAACATGTCTGATAAAAATGTCATTGCTTGGCAAGGTAGAAAAGCTACATGAATGTTACGTGTGCATAAAAACTTAAACTCTTGTGAAGGTTATACACAGGGTATCTGCTCAACCTGGACTTTTCAATTCCATGACTTTCCCTGACTTTCCATGAGTTTTGCGAACTATTTTCCGTGACTAAAAAAAAAAAAAAAAAAAAAAAAAAAAAAAACCGAACTCTGCTTTGTTTTTGGAAAATTATGCACTTACTATTCTATCTTGCAAAGCAAATGACCAAACATGGCGACTGTGTTTCACAGCAACAGAAGTCCGTTCGCTTTAAGGGTTATTTACACTATGTCCGAATGACACATCCGTCACGATTTTTCTTCCCCAGCGGACGGACGTTCGTCCTCCAAATAGAGAGAGTGGCATTCATACTGTGCAGGCGAACGACAAGCACGTGACTGTATTCATTCTTGAATTAAGATGGCGCTTGTACTCGCTCTGATTGGTTGCTTGTTTGCTGGACGGACGACCGTCACGACAAATATCTACTTTCAGGGTCATTTACACTATGTCCGAACGACACGTCCGTCACGATTTTTCTCCCCAGAAACCAGTTTTCGATCAACGTTGCCATGACAGCACGCCGTCACAATCGGAACCCGTCGCCGTACGGCGAAAGTAGATATTTTTCGTGACGGTCGTCCGTCCAGCAAACAAGCAACCAATCAGAGCCGAGTACAAGAGCCATCTGGCGATTCAAGGCCAGCTGAACTAGCGTTTCATTGGTTTCTACAAGATGAGCATGCCATTTCTCTTATTGGACAATTACAGTCACGTGCTTGTCGTTCGTCTGCACAGTATGAATGCCTCTTCCTATTTGAAGGACGTACGTCCGTCCGCTGGGGAAGAAAAATCGTGACGGACATGTCGTTCGGACATAGTGTAAATGACCCTTTTTTGCCGTACAGCGACAGGTTCCGATTGTGACGGCCTGCTGTCATGGCAACGTTGATGGAAAACTGGTTTCTGGGAGAAAAATCGTGACGGACGTGTCGTTCGGACATAGTGTAAATGACCCTTTAGAGGTCAAAAAACAATCTTTTCCTACCGACACCCTCCTCCCCACCTTGCTTGTCCTCAAACGTACTTTCATGTAGCAATGAATTGTCTGTCCATAAATTTTACTGTAAGTTTAGATCCTGATATGAGTGAGGCGAAATCTGACTTCAAAACGGAACTCGTCGAGTTCCTGCCCCCACCCTACCTACACGATTCTTTAAAATTCAACATCGTTTTTTAATTTGTTTTTCTTTTGCATAAAACTCCTCGAAAGAAAAAGATTCAAACAAGTTTTAAAAGAAAAAGGAATCAAATGAAGCGGTTAGGGGGGGGGAGGAGAGCAAATGTAAAAGGCAAATCTGCCTATGCGGGGGAAAAAACCATAAAAAAAACCATCGAGTCTATCTTTTTGTCGTTCAAGGTCATATTTTATCAGATGATGGAGTCCGCCGCACATGCGCAGTTACACAAAATTCGCCGCTCACGGTTTTAACGTTGAGAATTCATCTGATTGGTCAACACAATGCAACTTGTTGGAAATTGTAATTGGCAAATCAGATTGCACCCAATAACGAAGTAGAATGACGGCGGAAGTGTTTTCGTTCTTCCGAGATCTCGGGGAAAATTTCAATCGGTCCGGAGCACTAAAATCCATGATAACCAGTCAGTTTCCATGACTTTTGGACATTTTTCGCTGAAATCCATGACTTTCCATGACCAATTTCGATCATATTTGAAATCCATGATTTTCCCTGACTTTCCATATGCGCGGACACCCTGTATACAGTATAGCATGCAACACAGCATTCACTCAAAAAGAAAAGAACATACTTGAAAAGGACGCTCCTTTGTATCTTCTAAGGCTAATCTTCCATATTCAGTAAATAACTAGGACAAAAATATTCAATTAATATGATAATAATGTACATTATATTACATCAGGTACTCCAGTGCATGTAAGAATAATTATAGGACATGAAGTGTTTTAACACATGTAAGGTATAACTGCTATATATATATATATCAATTAGATTAATACTCATATATATGTCTTAAACCCTTATCTAATCCAGATTAGAGGTTTTCACAAGATACATAGAGGTATGTTTAGATTCATTGGATTTAGCGAAAAAATTCCTTCCAGTTTCATTCCTCCAAATTTTAGTAAATCTGGCAATATTAATAAAAATTTATACCTTAGATATCTAGATCAACAAATTGTTAGTAGTCTACGTGATAATTTCAGAGATCAGGATTAGAAGAGAAGTAAACAAAGGCTAAGCTTCTAAATCAGCTGCCAAAGGTGTCTTAAATCGGATGTTGAGTGGGGAGAGCAGAAAGCGACAAAGCATCATAGGACTTGAGCAGACAGTGAAGCCTGTTATGCATCCCACTCCCTCAAAAGAGAGGTACAATGGTCCGCAGGGAGAGTGTAAATAAATTAATGAGTAAGCTGTGATAGCAGCAAGGCAAAGTAGCCAGCACTGCCAGCGAACAGGGGTTGGAAAATGATGCAAACAAGGTGCTATACGCTCTAGTTTAAAAGGAAATCAATCACATTGTTCCCAGGTTTTTTCCAAAGTCAGTTAAAAAAAGACACTAAAAAATACATTAGTACATTCAACACACAAATAATATATATATGCAATAGGCATATATGTCTGCGTATAAATACAATATAACGCCAAAAATCTAATAATGTAAAATCTAGAAAAGTAATCTGTTTACAAAATATTTTTTTATTCTTTTTTTTTTTTCAGCACAAGATAAATAATAAAACATAGAAGAAATCAGCACTGGCACTTTGAAAACAGTTAAGTTGCATTACTGAACAAGACTTAATGATTACTTATAATGCACAAGGGAAGAAAAAGCAAAACTAAAGTTTTGAAACAGATTAAAATTGACCAAATCTATTGTAAATTTCAAATATTTTTTTCATTTTTTATTATCTCGTTTTTATTACATTTGCTTTTAATATCAGTATTTTTACATGAAAAATTATAATATAGAAGTTAAAAATGTCAATTAAAAATGTCAAGTGTTTTCTCATTTTGTTTGCAATACTATTTTGCTTTTATTACTTAAAATAATGCTTTTTATTTCATGGCTCTGAAATAAGCAAAATCCTAAAATTTGCAATCTCTAGTCCCATCTCTACTACAAATATAAAAAATCAAACTGCTTTGATTTTTTTTTAAATAGTTTAAAACATCAGGAAAGAGCTTATGTATAGTATAAATAAGTATTTACCTGTAAATGCTGCAAATCATTTTCCTGAATGTTTTGAGAAAGATTATACACCTGAAAGAGGGGAAAATGAGCTTAGATTTTCAAATAGAAGGTGGTCCAAAAGAAACTATCATTAAGAACCCGACAAAGCTTTGGTGGCCAAACTGCACAACTAGTCAAACCAAAAATTCATTGTTTGAAGGTAAGTGCTGGAGATTGGGATGATTTTAACCCTCTGACGGTTTTGAACGTCTTATCACGTCCATTTAGCATGTAATTCTGGAACTGCGGGGGTTTAAACAACTCAGCATTCATGGTTATGGTTAAAGTGAGAAATTTTTGAATGTTTTGATTGACAACATCAACATTTTCTATTCACAAATTGATCAGTATATTGAAAACTACAATTGGTGTTGAAATGATTGGCATGAGATGAATGTTCTTGTTTGTGCAATTGAACACAAGGCTCAAGAATCACTTTCCACACTACTTATTTTAAGTTTCTTTCACAAGTAATACTTTTCATGAGATGTTTTGTGATTGCTGCTTCTACACTTCTAACATTGTGAAGTAAGCAAGGATAATCAAAGATCCTCCTCTGTCTTGCTGTCCTTATTCTTTTATGATGCTTTATGTCAGTAATTTTTTCAGCAGTCAATGGTTCCAACACCATTTATGGTTTTTTAATATACTGATCAACTTGCATAAGGAAGAAGTGTGCACTGTGATTTTAAAATTTTGGAGCTCTCTCAATATAACTCCAACCGTGAAACCTACATTGTTTATAATCATCACAATCTCCAGTGCATACCTTCAAACAATCATGAATGAGATTTTGGTTTTATTGGTTCAGAGGATATGCAGTTATAATTTCATGTATCAAGGAAGTTTCTTTTGGACCACCATGCATAATATTTATTCAAATCTTTTCCTCCTCAAATATTTTCCAACATAATTTAATTCATTCAAAAAGATTATCATCGATTTTAATAGAAATGAAATCCCTTGTGAAACATCGACACAGCTAAAAAAAGAATGCATCTCTAGTATGACAAACAAAAGTCTTCAAATTCGTTTACACTATGCGAGTGTAAAATAATTCAATAGCCTAAATAATTATTACCATACATTCAGAAAACATGTTTGCAATTAATTCAGTTAAAAAGTTCAAAATTTACACTTTACTTTAATGTAGTTCATTGTCAACTTGCGGGTAGCTGGTTTAATCTCAGTAAAATTTTAGGCAATCATGGTTGACTAAAGGTGGACTCTTCAGTCATCAAGAACGTAAAATCGGCTGTTTATTCGAAAGTTACTCAATAATAATGCAACAGAATTTCATGATATTACATCGAAAAGAGCAATAGGGTCATTCCATGTCAAGTGTACGAGGCGTCCCCACTCGACCCACTCTGATTTTTATGAAATTTTTTTTGGATGTACACATAAGACTTGCATGAAACCATACCAAATTATAGCTCCATAAGCCTTATGGTTTAGCCAGTGAAAATTTTATAAAGGCCTCTTTTTCGTGTCTTGGAAAAAATGACCAAATCGTCAAGTTTGTGCTTTTATTGTTCGCGACCTAAGACGATTATCAGGCCCAAATTTGGCCATTCTAATCACTATTTAGGGTAGAATAGCCTAATTGTGTAACAAGAGCTCAATGCACTGTAGGTTTTTTGCAATTTGCTGCCTAAGTTAGTAAAAAATCGTATTTTGGCAAAATTTGACCATAAGTTATCAGCTTGTATCTGCTGAGAGAACAGCTTTCTGAAGCTAATTTTTTCCTCGTTTGTAGCGTGATAGTTTTTCCGAAAGGTGTGAAAGTGGCATCTTGATAGCTCAAACAATTGCTGAATTATGCAAGTTGAAATTCCAGTTAAATTTATTTTATCTCAATTTCAAAGGGCAATATCTCAAAAGGGTCATCTTGAATTTCAATTTTCTTTACATCATTGGAAAGAACACACTTTTCTTAACTAAAAAACGTTATTTTTATTTTTGAGACAAACCCGTTTCAAGGGGATATTGTGGATCAAAAATGTGTACGTCATTCAACGTGAAATCAAAGAAAAAAAGGCATAGACCTTAAAAGTTGGTGTCAACTTGTTATATTAATATTTACAGGAGCTATTGTACTTATATTCTGATGAAAAAAAGGGTTTTTAGATATTTTTGAACCTTAGTTTGAGTGCGCATCCGTAAAAACTCAAGAAATGGCAAAAAATAAAGTTTCGTTTTTAACAAAAATAATTATCTTCTTATAGCTGGTACAAGAGCTTGAGTCTTTTCCTATGTGTTATTTTTAAACTCTTAAAACAGAATTTCGGATGATATGTTACTTGGCAAGGTTGTAGGTCATTAATGTTTCAAGGTCATAAAAAGCATTTTCCCATTTTTCATCATTTTTGTTTATGGGCAAATTGCAATCATAGGAATATCTAGGCACATCTTTGGCAGTATAAAGAATGGATTTTTATTACTACTTATCATATTTTGAATTACTATTGTTATCATTTACATGATGAAAATAATTGCAATATTCAACTCTATAGAAAACTTTCGTTATCGCTTTTTAGAATAATTGCTTTGAAGTCCCATTATACATATTTTTATCATGTACACACCATATTAACAGTTTTATTTATTAGTTATATAATTTATTAATTATTATTATTTTTTTTTTTTTTGAAAAAAGAAACAATACTTTTTATGAATTGAAAATATTAATGACACCTTGCTAAGTGACATATCATCCAAAATTTTGTTTCAAGAGCTCAAAAATAACACAACAATGAAAAATGGAAATGACATCAACTTTTGAGGTCTATGTCTTTTTTTCTTTGATTTCACGTTGAATGACGTACACATTTTTGATCCGCAATATCCCCTTGAAACTGGTTTGTCTCAAAAATAAAAATAACGTTTTTTAGTTAAGAAAAGTGTGTTCTTTCCAATGATGTAAAGAAAATTGAAATTCAAGATGATCCTTTTGAGATATTGCCCTTTGAAATTGAGACAAAATTGAGAAAAAAGAAATTTGATTGGAATTTCAACTCGCATAATTCAGCAATTATTTGAGCTATCAAGATGCCACTTGCACACCTTTCGGACGAACTATCAGGCTACAATCGAGGAAAGAATTAGCTCCAAAAAGTCATTCTCTCAGCAGATACAAGCTGATAACTTAGGATCAAAATTTGCCAAAATACGATTTTTTACTAACTTAGGCAGCAAAAAACCTACAGTGCATTGAGTTCTTGTTACACAAGTAGGCTATTCTACCCTAAACAGTGATCAGAATTACCACATTTGAGCCTGATAGTCATCTTAGGTCGCAAGCAATAAAAGCACAAACTTGACTATTTGGTCCTTTTTTTCAAGACATGAAAAAGAGGCCTTTATAAAATTATTTTTATTGGAGCTATAATTTGGTATGGTTTCATGCAAGTCTGATATGTACATCCAAAAAAATTTTCATCAAAATCGGAGGGGGTCGAGTGGGGATTTTCTCGAAATTTGGGACACTTGACATGGAATGACCCAATATCAAAACTCTGATTGAAAAAGAGTTGTGAACATGCAGTTCTTATAATGATATGAAGAATATTTATTAGCTAAACAGAGGCTAGAAAAAATGTGGAATTTTTTTCCTCATCAAAATCTTGTTTCATAAGGAAATTTAGTTAAATTTATCAAAACTTTGCCAAATAATAGTTTTATGAGAAAAGTAATAATTGTAAACGAAAAATACCAAAAAAAGTTTTATTTACAAGCTGCATTTGATTATGTTACTTCTAAATATGTATAACACACAGATATGTCACTTACCAGCATATTCGACAATAAAATGTACAAAAAATAAATCTATATTTGTAGCATACTATAGTTAAAATGCAACTTAATACGTAATAAATGCAGTCAAAATAAAACTAAAAAGTAAATGTTTTGAATATACTTATTAAGAAACTACCATAATATCTTGAAAAATCGATAGCATTAATGAACTAGACTACAAAACACAACATTTACCAAAAAAAATGTGGATACCTGAACAGAGCTAGTCATTGTACTAAGAGCAAATACAGTAGCACAGTCTTTGACAGTAGAAGCACTGTCAAAGGCACCTTGTGTATCAAGCAATAAAATTGCAACCTAAAAGTAAGAAAATATCTAAATGAAAAAAAAAAAGTACACCTGGAAAACATTTTAAAACTTGTAGTAATATCTAAAAACATAAAATATATAGATAAAAAAATAGAGAAAATAAAGTGTTCATGAAAAGTGCCACATTAAGGTTGCTTAAGGTTGCAATGCCTAACAATTGCAAAGATAGAATTATTAATATGTTTCATTTATTCAGTAAATTTTTTCTGCATTTCTTGGAGTTTTCTTTGAGGAACATTTCAAAAACCAAAAAAGTATGTTTCTCCTCAGCGATAAATATGGTATAGTTATGTGCTTTTGAAATGAATTGCACTTCCCGTTCCCGTCATTTAGGGTGGTCAGGGGGGCCAATTGCCCCCCCCCCCCGACTTTTAGAAATCAATGTATTTACATATAAGTTGGCGTAGCTTTTGTTGTTTTCTGATGAAGTTGCATTGTGGTAGCGCCCTTTGAATGACCGTCCTCGGGAAAAATTTTAAATGACGGACCTGGCACTGCCATACTTTGCAAAGTTTTGAGATAATCATGTGTGAAAGAAGCAGAAAAAAATAACTATCTTTCATACAAATATATTCTAGCTCATGCAATTATGTAAAAAAAACTTTTTATAGTAAACAATGCCACAATAAAAACCAAAAAGTCAAATTACAAATTAGAAAATGCATACATAAGCAATTTTTTAACGTAAATGCTTTAACTGAATACTGTTTCGGAAATCAACATGATATGTTTGAATTAGTACCAATACTGTATAAGTAATAATACAGTATAAAGCGCTGGTTTTAGTTCTATCATACAGACCTGTAAATCGAGTAATACAACAAATACAAATTACCAATTGACTCTGTGACCCCTAGACTGCTTTCATTCCCCTAGTACATATATATATACAGGATGAGTCTAAACTTTTGGGCAAAACTTTATAGGGAGATAGAAAACATCTAAACAAGCAAGACTGTATAGAAACATGTGATTGCAAATGAAGGGCCATGGGGAAAAAAGATGAAAGTGACCAAAAAGCGATTTCGAGAAAAATAAAGAACAAAGTTTGATTTCTCGTAACTCCCTTTGTAGTTAATAGAGTTTTCGTGCACATTTCGGTCGATTCTCATCTTTTTTTCCCCCTTGTTGTTCTACCAGATGATATTAATCCTTCATAGCCCCTAGATAGTGCTAATATCTCAAAATTGATGAAAAAGTGACTTTCATCTTTTCCCCCCCTGGCCCTTCAAATGCAATGCTGATGCACTGCATGCATACAAAGCCAGAGACTGACAGGTGCAAAACAGTTCCCAAATTTATTGCACAAGATGATTTTACACAACATTTTAGTTCTTTAGAAAGGTTTAAACTGGCCACTGACATTTGTGGCCAGCAGTTGTATTAAATGTACTGACAACCCACCGAAGGTCGCTACAATGAGCTATTCTGCTAAGCTTTCACTAATTCCTGAGGGAACTGTGGATTTAAGCTACAGGCTACAATTTTTAACATCTGCACTAAGCCTTTCTTAAAAACTAAAATGTTGCGTAAAATCATTTTAATGTAAGAAATTCGTGGACCTCTTTTGCATGTATCAGCTTCTGCCTCTGTGTGCATGTAGCACATTGGCATTCTGCTTGTGACCATATCGTGTTGCATATTTTCGCTTGCTTAGATGTTTTCTATCACAACTTTAAGTTTTGCCAAGATTTTAGATTCCCCCTATATACCAGCATTTTTACAAGCTTGTGCAATGCCGAAGTTCTAAAAGGCTGCACTACCCTTCTTATCTGATTGAAGTCATGGAATATAAAATGAGTAATGAGCCTAACATAATCAGATCTCTATTCAAAGAAGGGAGAACCTTGATAGAAAAAGAAAACTCACAGTTTGAATACAAATGAAACAAGATGCATATGTTGAGTTTAGTCATCTTACACAATAAAATCAAACTGAATGCATTATATATCTTGGATGTCAGGGGATAAAATTGAACATTCATCAGTTATTTCCACTAAAAACAACTTTACTTTTCAAAAACTATGTAATGGGCATGAAAAATCAAGGAAAATATAACAAAGTATGCTTTGGCTACCTCTTCACCATTTGGCAGTTTGGTCAAGAATACATTGCTCCACAACAAAATACCAGTTGTATCTCTTTCACAACCCCCACGCCATGAAAATCCAGTAAGAGGTTCCTCTTCTTCACCCATCCAATCAGGACCCCCCTAAAATTAAGTTTTCGTATTTAAAAGAAAACAAATCAAGATTACAAGTACATTGAAACAAAAACAAAAATTGATAAAAATAAATTGGTTACATACAATCCAGTAACAAAACTATAAAAACATCATTAAATAAACAAAATACAACAGAATTTGGATATGATATGATAAACAAGTTTCCTCACACTGAGTACATTAAAATGATTTCAATTCTTTAGCACATCAAAACAGGCAGCACTAAACTTAGAACATCTCAAAGTTGGAAAACATATTTCAGATTATAATTTTTTGATATTTATTTCAGTTTTTAATTATATTTGAAAAATCCTGTTTCAATAATTATTATTAATCTAACCTAAAATGTTCAATATATATATATATATATATACTGTAGAATCCCGAAAGTAACCCCCCCCCCTTTTCCAAACCAAACGGATACATTTCAGGAGGGGGTGGGTTATAATCAAGATTTAAGATTAAGTATATTTGGGATTTAAGTTAAATTTCCATTTAGAGGAACAAGGGGGGGGGGGGGGTTACTTTCGGGATTTTACGGTATGTATATGTACATTGACATAAACAAAGTAGTAGAAGAATCATATAGAAAAAGAAAAATAAACTTCACCACACATGTCAAAAGGCGCCTGTGGCAGCTCTTTAAAACTGGTAGCAAACATATTTTTAATTAGAAGTATAAAACTTTGTGAAAAACTTGATGAAAAACTGAAGTACTGAAAAAATTCCCAAAAGCTGGCTAGAAACATCTCACTTCACTTTTCCCTACCCTAGGGGAGTGAGTCCCCCTGATGAAGGCCCCAGGGTCTTTTGGGAATTTTATCATTACTTCAGTTTTTCAACAAATTTTTCGCAAAGTTTTAGACTTCTAATTCAATATATGTGTATGTATGTATGTATATATATATATATATATATATATATATATATATATATATATATATATATATATATATATATATATATATATATATATATATATATTGCTTAAATTTATAAGTTCATCAGATTAACATTTTCATCTATGTTCATACTGAGATTTGACATGCAATCTGGACAACAAAATTTAACATTTTCAGAATTCAATGATTCAGTGGGCAATATCTTAACCTGTAATAATAATAAACAACACCACGAAGTTGAATAAAATATTTAATGAATAGTAGGGACGGACCGGATAGTGATTTTGCCGGATACCAGATATCGGAGGCTCATCACGCGCCGGATACCGGATATCCTGCGGATATCCGGCATTACAATTACATTGCATGTTCGCTTATTTTTATGTAATGCAGCTTCAAAACAATAAATCAAAGTTGTTTCTCGCATAATTTCTTTAAGAACATGTTAAATACATTTAAATTAATTTTTAAAGCCGCTATTTTATTTGTACATGAGTAGCGCTACATATGAAATGAAACACTAGCATATTGTGATTTCTTTCTAAATTATGTATTTTTATCAAAATAGACGAAACTTTAAAAGATTGAATTAAATATTTCTGTATATACTCAAAGTTTAAACTTTTAATTGTTCTTAGTTTTAATTTTAAAGCTTTTCTCTTTCAATATTATTTCAATAGGTTTCTACGTAAATAATACAGTTATTAAATATTTCACCAATAATTAAAAAAAGAAAGAAAAAAAGAAAAAAAAAACTAAGCTCAGATAAACGTTTTTTTTTTTTTTTTTCAAATTGATACATATTTTATTAGAATTTTATGAATTTAAACTTCATTACAAAGTAACACATTTTCTTATTTCTAATTTTGCAATAATATAAAGCAAAATTTTGCTTTGAAATTCTTTTTTTTAAAGAATAATATACATGTAATTTTTCTAACATACAAGTTAAAGAAGAAAATATTAAAACAGGACCAGTGTGTTAAATAATAATAATAATAATAAAGTTATACTCAAATAATCAGTTAAAAATTTTATATAACTCCAAAAAACAAAGGAACATGTTTTCTGAAGATTCAAATCAGCAGTTTAAATATACTTTTAAGAGGTATGCTAAAGTTGTTCTCTTTTTAAAAAACAAATGAGTGAACTTTACTTAAATAATCAACTTGAAATTTTACTCTAGTTCCAAAAAATTAAGATACACATTCTTAAAAGTGGCAAATTATCATTTTAAATACATTAAGGGTCATACTAACGTTATTCACTTTTTTAAAAACAAATTAATAAACTAATTCTTAAACGATCACCTCGAAATTCAACTTCATTTTGAAAAAATAAAGATACATTCTTAGATGCAAATGTTATATTTATGGGTTATTCCAGCCAAAATGGTACAAATCATGTCTGAAATTTTCGAGTTAAGTTTATCAAATGAAGTAATTTTCGCCAACTAATCATTGTTTTAAAAATTATTCTCTGTTTATTTGTGCATAATAAAGTGTAAATGGCTTGTATATATGAGTCATTCATTAAGGGTTTTGAATAGTTCGACCACTTTGTGTAAAAGAGGAGACAAATGAGGTTTGAAAAATATATTTCTAATCGTAAAGAAAAGTTAATTACAGAACAAGTATAAAATGAACTAAGCATCCTAAAACTAATTCTGTCTGCAATTTCAAGAAAAAATATTTTTTGCACTATTATTGCGACTGTAACAGAGTGGACATCCCACAGTGCAAATTAACTATCATCAGCAAAGAATTTTAGGCTTATCTTAGTTACTGATTATATAATTCAATGTATCAAAGTAATCAAAGCAGATACATTACTTATACTTATTAAAAAAAATATCACATTGAATACGATTGCTTATTTTATTTCTGAAAGGCTTGTAACAGAGTGGACAGTTTGAAACATAAAAAAAATCTAGGAACAAAGATAAATAGGTGTTTTTCCAAGATTTTTTTGTTTACATACATAAAAATCAGCAGAAAGGGTGTCAGAAGCATTTTTTGTGCTGTGCATTGCAAATGATTTTGTTGTTGCATTTCAGCTTAATCTTAAATTGCATTTTAAGTCCTAGCAATTTGAAGCTGGGGCAGATCATTTTTTCCTTCTTTTGCCAAAGATTTTTTTTTTTTTTTTTGGGGGGGGGGGGGGTCCTTTATAAATGGCTTATGCCTAAATAAGTAATACTTGGTTACACACAATTAGATGGAGAACAAATAAAAAAAATATAATTAATTGGTGGTAAACATTAAAATTAATTCCCAAAATTCTGAAGTATCGGGACTGATTTGTACCATTTTCGCTGAAATGACCGATATATTATCATTATTATTTAAAATTATTCTAAACATGTTCACTTTAAAAAATAAATTAATAAACTTATATCTAAATAATTAACTTAAAGTTTTACTTAAATTCTAAAAGACAAAATACACTTTCTAATGATGCAAATTAACATCTTAAATACAGTCAAGTCTCAATAGCTCATAGTCCCAAGGGGCCGGCTAAAAACTTAGAGTTATTGATAGTTCGAGTTACAAGCAGTTCCTACCGTCTTTTCAAGAATTTGGGACCAAATGAAAACTTTGAAATGAAGGTATATTTGAGTTTATAAAGCTTTGAGTTATCGAAACTTGATTGAATGTTATTGAGGGTCATGCTCAACATGTTCTCGAGGAGTTACGGAGCGGCGTGACAGACGTGAAAAGATTCTAATAGCAGAGAAATATCTTTTCTGAAAGGAAGGTATTACAAAAAGAAAGAACGAAACAAAGTGCAAAATTCAAAATTTCTTTACACACATTTAAACTCTTTCAAAAAAAAAAAAAAAAAGCATGGTTTTAAGTTGTGACGATTCATGGGGACGGATGTTTTCATTATCTAAAACAAAACTTTCGTCAATGTTAGATAGGTTATTTAGTGTATGTTATTTTCAATTATAATAAAGCAATAATAGTGGCAAAGTAAAAAATATCTAATTACAACATCATTGGGTGTTAATAGATCGCAATTTTTGTTAGAAGCACAAAAACTAAAAATAAAAGAATTCAATAAATAAAATAATTTGAGAATTTATATTAAAAGCTACTGCGATTAATTTTTGTGAACTAACGATATGATCGTAAGTTTTTTTCAAACTTTTGTCGCACATTAATCCTTGAAGGTTTGTAGCCTTTTGTTTCTAAATATTTTAACTGAAATATTTTTGAAAAGCTGAAGACAATCATATTTTATCTGGCAATTGTCAAAAATCAAATATGCAGAATGCTTCCATGTCCAGTACACAGTCGGAGGAATAACACAATTTTTGTTTTAGAAGCAAAAATTGGTAAAAAGGAAAGATGAAAAGTAATTACATCATCTAAAAGGTTTATCAAACAATGAAATTTTTAACTAAGATTTTTATAAAAAAGAAAATATTTAATTAGGTCCTCACATCATACCGGATACTTAGCCGGATATCCTGCAAAAATCTTCCGGATATCCGTATCCGAGGCGGTCAGCCGGATCGGATATCTGGAAGTACCGGATACTTAAAATATCAGCCGGATAGGCCGGATACCGGATAGTTACCGGATATCCGGTCCATCCCTAATTGAATAGTTCAGGCATTTTTATAATATTAATAATTAAAGAATTTTAAAAATAAATAAAACATATTTTGAAACTGTAAGTTTTTTTTCCAAAGCATTAGTTAAAGAGTGTACATTAATCTTTCTGATGTTAAAAATTCCTGCTTACGAGAAACAAAACTTACCCCTGCATTCAAATATCTTAAACAAAAGTCGAGAAGGAATGATTTGCCCTTGCGAAATGCTCCTGCAATCGACACTACTGCTACTTTTTTATCACGGATCCTTTCATCTAGTAGTATTGATTCTAAAGCATCTTCCTTTAATTCAAAACAATGGTCATCAGATGGGGATATTATTTGAACAGCATGCCCTTTTAATCTTGGGCCATTTATATGATTTGTATATTCTGAAAGAGAAAACATAATTTAAAACTCTCACAAGGATATGCATTTTAACAAGAAATGCTATGATGAATTAAATCTTAAACACTTTGTGGTCTACTCTTATATAAGTACATGCCTTGGTTACCAGTACTATGTAGGGAGCAATCTATGTCATTACTATTAGTTGTGCAAAATGACCATTTTTAAGGGTTGGAAAATTGAAGGATGACAGCAAAAAAATGTCAAGATAAGTTTTAAGAAGAGTTTAGAAACAAAGTAGTTAAAACATTGTAATCCTAGTCAAGCAAATGGACTGAGTCAAGTACAGGTTTAAAGCCTAAGCGTGAGTCATTCAAGTCTTTACCTTTAACCACAAGGTTGAAAAATTGGTTTTGGAAAACCAATCTATAGAACCAAGTATTTTAAAATTCATTGGCTCAAGAAGCTGTGAATAAAAATTTAAATTAAAAGTAAATACGCAGATAATAAGTAAATAAATGTATAAACAGAGACAGAAGTTATTAATTTTTTAGCTTAAGGGGTTACAGTACCTTTCTAACAAATTTCTTTAATTTAAGTGAAAAAGTTAATTCTTTGAAATATTTGTTTCTGCACTTGTTTAAAAATCAATAATTTATTTTCAAACATCAAAAATTTTGAAAACTTTTTTTGAAAATTTGAAAAATGTAAGAAAATTTCAGTTTTTTTAAAACCCTAAGGCTTTTTTGTTTCTGCACTAATTTCAAAATTTCTTTTTGCGAAATGATCACAAGGAGAACCTCAACAAATCTGTGCATTCATTTTCTTATATTTTGATTAGAAAATATTTTGTGACCTTTTATGTAAAAAAATCTTAGAAAATTTTGTTCTTCGAGGTTTGACAAACTCTAAAAATTTTTGTAATTTATAAAACGCTTATTCAATGCACAGTTTTGTTAAATATATTACCCTGAGTGCAAAAAATATTGCTTTAAAGTTATATCTTTAATAGAAAAAATTCCTTAGCATTTCTAGTAACATAGAAACACTAAAAACTGATCACCGAGAAAAAGCACTTTAAAGTTTGGCTTTTCCATTAGAACACATAGCCTGTATGCCCTAAAGTCACTCATAACTTATTAAATAATTTAGCTAGAACAATGCTGTTTTTTTCTGAGTGTTTTAAATAACTTTTACTTTTGAAATAAGCAATAAAAATTTTTTTGGTCTTTTGGTCATTTTTGAGGTACTGTAACCCCTTAAAACAAGCTAATATGGAGTACATAAGTCAAAATAACTTCCAATTGCTGAAAATGTTTGAACATTTACAAGAAGCAAGAAGGATTGAAATACATGAGAAGCAAATTTCCGCGAAGCACATTAAACGTTGCCATGTTTCTCTACCAATTGCCAAAAAAAAAAAA
>JAXGGA010008632.1:0-55783 GCA_038373865.1 Uloborus plumipes | reverse complement strand
CGCTTGTTTCTATGTCTCTCTAGTTCGGAGAAAAAAGCTTGGAGGACTTAGAACTTGAATGAACCTCGTAAAGATACAGTTATTAAGTCCAATTGGCACCTCATTACTACGGTGGATCCAAAGAAAAAAAATGATTTTTGATGAGAGAAAAGTTATCCACTAGGAAAGAGGATAACTTTTTAAATTTATCTGATCAACTTGTGGAGTTTCAAGTTGATCAGATAAATTTCGTGGCAAACGCATTATTGGCCTACCAATAATGCGTTTTTGTTTTCTAAATGAATACGTTAGTTTTTATAAACTTTCCAAATCGGCCAGGGTGAAAAAAGGTACCCAATAAGGCTAAAAACTATAATGTAAAATTACATCACAGTCCTATAAAATCTTCATGCGCAGCATGACTATTGGAGTTTGGTCCGAAGATTATTTTAATTTTTTTTTATTTATGATGAAAAAATACTAGCTTAACTTTTGAAATCGACTAAGGGAAGAAAAATTGCCTCGTATGATCAAAACAATTCTTAAAATTAGAGGACCATTATTTAAGGAGCTCATGAAGGGGTTTCGACCTTTCAGCTTTGAAAATTAATATTGTTAATTCGAAGTAAACATGATTTTTCTTATTTTTCGGAATTCTTCATTTTATGGAACATGAAGGTTTTATCTGATCAACTTGCAAGTTTACATGAGATTGTTTAGTGCAACTAGAAAACTTTTCTCACCCTGGCTAATTTTGGCTGAAAAAAAAAATAATAATAAGAAGAAGAAGAAATTAAAAAATCAATCAATCACTTATCTGTAGATAACATTTGAAGCGTACCGTGGTACATTATTTTTATTTCTTACCAATTTGAGGGATTTAGTAACGAGGAATTTTTGTATTCAGATGAAGTTTTGCTATTTAAATTCATCTGTATCGGTGTTTTTCGTGAAAACAATGTGATTTTACGTAAAACCCTGATTTTAATGGTTACTCTGGTTGAGTTAAGCCTTAAAAATAATGAGTTAGCACTAACAAAAGACGATTTATTTTGCAGCCACGGTGACGAAAATTAGTCTTTTAGTATCTCTAAATAAATATTAAAAGCAACGAGCTGGGGCTATTCTTGTCGTCATGGTAAATTAATAACAAGAAGTTCTGTCAAGAACTAAACGAGCCTACTTTTCCGTACATCGACATCGGCATTCTAGCATCTGATCAATATTCTCTTGAATATCTGAAACTGAAAATTATGTCAAACATACCTTTACAGCACTTAAAGCTGATTTCTAAAAGCAAAATGTACCCCCCTCATCAGATGAAATGGACACGTAAAAAGTAAATAAACGAGTAAATAAAGTTTTGTCGCACCTTTTAAAGAATGTAACTGTTATAGTTCTTTCGTAGAAAAATTTCACAATCGTTTTCAAAAGAAAAAAAAATAAATAAAATAAAAGTACAAAGAACATCAAAACACATTTTATCAAAGAAAGAAAAAAAACCTCGTTCGTTTATAAAATGTCTCGAATTTTATTTTTAAACCGTTGCCAGTTGTTAAATATAAATAAAGAATAAAATGCTCTCGTAAATGAAAAATTTTTGTGAACAAAAAAAAATCGTCTGCTAAAAAAAAACATAAATAAAAAAAAAAAAATAATAAATTAAACAAAAAAAAATGAATAAATAAACAAAAAATCGTCTGCTCAGTCAGTCATATTTTTCTGAGCTTGCATTTCCGCCATGTTTGCGGGGTCGGAGTCGGAATCAGTCCTCACAGATGATTTTTCAGAAAAGTACTTTACATACATTTTTAATCAAAACCGTTTTCTTACAAAGTTAGTTTGAAGGAAATCCGCCTTTAAGTTCAGAATCAACACTCAATTTAAATTTCCCAGTAGGCGCTCATGTTACAATTTTTTCTGAACGGTTCATCATTGCACGAAAAATGGTTCAAATTGAAAAGTGAAATATGGAAATGAGTCTCTCCGAGATCTTTCAAACAAAAAAAAGTTTATTCCATTCGGATGGTTCACTCAGAAGTTATTAGGTCGAGAAAGGTTGCTTGAACTGTTCAATGTTGAACGAAAAAATGTTCAAATTGAAAATTTAAGTACGGTAATGAAGTATCCTTGCTGAGATCCTTCGAACAAAAAAAAAAAAAAAAAAAAGGTTATTTAAATCGGACTGTTCACTTGAAAGTTATTAGGGGTGACAGCTTCCTCGAACGGTTCAATGTTGAACGAAACAATGTTCAAATCGGAAATGTAAATACGGGAATGAAGTATCCTTTATAAGATCTTTCGAACAAAAAAAAAAAAAAACGTTGATTCAATTCGGACAGTTCACTTAAAAGTTATTAGGTACAGAAAGGTTGCTTGAACGGTTCAAAGTTAAACGAAAAAATGTTCAAATTTAAAATTTAAATACGGTAATAAAGTATTCTTGCCGAGATGCTTCGAACAAAAAAAAAGTTATTTTCAATCGGACTGTTCACTTAAAAATTATTGGGGGTGACAGCTTGTTTGAACGGTTCAATGTTGAACGAAAAATTGTTGAAATCAAAAATGTAGATACGGGAATGAAGTATCCTTGAAAAGATCTTTCGAACAAAAAAAAGTTTGTTCAAATCGGACTGTTAACTAAAAAGTTGATATCGCGGGACAGGTTGTTTGAACGGCTCAAAGTTGAACCAAAAATTGTTCAAATCGAAAAATTAAATATGGGAATGAGCTGTACTTGCCGAGATCTTTCTAACAAAAAAAAGTTTATCCAAATCGGAATATTCATTCAAAAGTTATTAGGGGGCGGGGGGACAGACAGACCGACCGACCGACACACAAATTCCCCATACCTTTTTAGTTTTTTAACTTATACGATATTTTCTGGACTTGGCGATATTTTTTTAACTTGGCGATATTTTTTGGACTTGGCGATATTTTTTAGATGCATTAAGCTACTTTTAATACTTTTTTCATCTTTCTTTTATTTTTAACGGGAAAGTAGGCTAATAAAAACCAAAGAAACATCAACATGGGTTCAAATGAGCTTAGTAAGCAATTCGTAATTTCTGAACAGAATTGAGTTTTTTTTTTTTTTTTTTACATTTATGCATTGCTACATCTGCAGTGATTCCAAAAAAAAAAAAAAAAGACTTTTCAAAATCGGGTCCATCATTTGTAATCACACTAATAAAATTGCTTAGATTATTTCTCTATCCTATTTTTGGTTACCATGCCAGATTTTACTTATTATTTTACCAAACCCCATGATTTCCCCCTCATTTTAGAGATTATGGCTACTGACAAGAAATAGACCCACTGTCTATTTTTTTAACCAAAAAAAAAAAAAAAAGAATAAAACAAATTTTTTTTCTCTCTGTTACACATTACTTCTATAAATAACATTCGAAAATTAGACCGCAATGGTGCGGTTGGGTAGAGCGTTGTGCTTATTATGGGATATTTAAGTTTTTTTTTTTTTTTTTTTGTGTATGCGGACTAATTTTAGTTATGTTTCATCAAACTGTGAGACATTATTTTAGAACTTTTTTTCCAGCTATTTGTTAAAAATGAACAAGCGATGCACAATTTTTCTGTTGTTAAATATGTTATTAAAAAAACGTATTTTTATATTAGCTCTGTCAAGTGCAAATGCTTCATTCGGGTCAGCTAGTACAGTATTATTTCAATTAAATTCCAAAATTTAAAATCAAAGTATCGGTAAGAGCTCCACTGCATGTTTAACATTTTTAACTCCCTTTATTCCTAGAAAAGGGCGACTTTTCAAAGCCTTATAAATGATTGCATTTTATCTCTTCAGGCGGTGTTACATCCCATTCCTACTCCTTTCACTTTCTTTGTATGAACATGTTGTCCCCAAAGAGGGATACAAGAAGCATGTCTTTTATTCCAAAACGAGTTTCGAAAATATTATGGGACATTTGAGACACCCTACGCTTTTGAACATTTTTTTTTTCCTGTGCGCGAGTCTAAGCTAAAGAAATAAGCACAATTCATTTTGATTTGTATTTTCTGTAAAAAAAATGCAAGAATAAGGAGTACAATTTTTTCTCTACTGACGGGGAAAATTTAAATTTATTTATAGAACCGAAACTGCTTTCTAAAACTTAAACTTTTGCTACATTTTATGTTCAATTTATATTTTTTATCTTAAAAATCAACTTGAAAACATTTCTTTATTTTTTAATGCACTCTTGTTTTAATTTTGCAAGTTGATTCTGTTTGTGATATTAAGAGCCGTTTTTTTTAAGAATCAGGCAGTCAAAAAACTTGACATTTTTGATTTTGATGAAAATTTCAGAATATGGTCTTTATTTAAAATTATTAAACACGTGTTTTTTTATTTTTTCAAAAAAAAAAATTTTTCTTTCCGTTTTGGGAGGTCAAAGTTGGACTTTGCTCTTTTTTTCAATAAAAACATGCCAACTTAGATGAGCCAATACTTTTTGCTTTAGGAGTGAACCGTGGAACTGACAATTATTTTGTGTTCTACTATATCCCCACTAACTGTAAGTACATAAATATTTGTGGACGACTCTTGGCACAAAAGTCAGAGGTCACTCAAAGTTAGACGAAAAATAGTTTTTTAATGCAACTTTGACCGACCAAATCTTCTTGTGGAAACGGTGCACCACGGTAGTGTATATATCAGTAAATACCCACCAAAGAGTAGTATCCAAAAACATAAAGATATGTGTGGTTTATATTTTGCTTATCGAAATATTTGACTCTGAAGTTGCAGAAATCGCAAAATCACGTGACTTTGAGGGTCATTATCTCCTTGCAGCATGAGTGACCAGATACAAAACTAGTTGGAGTAGAAGCCTTTCTTGTCCCAGAAACACAATCCGTTAACAAACCTATGGCTACTCTTTCAGTTTTTGCATAATTCTTCTCTAAACTTTGAAAAATGAGTGTTTTTCGGCGTTAAGGAAAAAGGCTAATTACCTGTTTTAAAATAGGTATTGCTATAATTTGTAGCATTATTATATCCCAACTTCCTAACTAGCTGAAATGGCATCTAATGATGGTTATACAGTTGAAACCAAATTGAAAATGAATTGTCGAAAATACTCAGTATACGTCAAAAACCATATTTTTTTATTTGTCCAGGCGACGTTTTTTTTGTTACAGCTCTTTATTCCGTTCGGTTCCGACATGGTAAGCAAATTTATGTACTTCTTGTCGTTCTAGTTGCTGTAAAACTGGAAAGTAATGTATCTTAAGTCTGATATAAAGTAATTTCTCTTGTCATATCCAGTTTTTAATGTAAAAGAATATTTTGAAATGGATAATAGACCTAATCTAAAAAAAAAAAAAACTTACTTATTCAGCTGAGCCCTCTTACTCGATGTCATGAATGTCATCAAAAATTTCCAGACCTGCACCATGGGGCTTTAATGTACCAAGATTTTTAAGAAGTGACATTCTGCTAAAGGGGCTTCTTATTTGTGAAAAAGTTGAGTTTTTGATGACATTCACAACATCGACCAAGAGGGCACAGCTGAACAGAAGTTTTTTTTTTTTTATTGTGTTTATTGTCCATTTCAAAATATTCTTTTAGCATTATAAACTTGATATGACAGGATATATTGCTTTATATCAGACTTAAGATACATTGCTTTCCTGTTTTACAGCAACTAGAACGACAAGAAGTACATAAATTGCTTACCATGTCGGAACCGAACGGAATAAAGAGCTGTAACAAAAAAAACGTCGCCTGGACAAATAAAAAAATATGGTTTTTGACGTATACTGAGTATTTTCGACAATTCATTTTCAATTTGGTTTCAACTGTATAACCATCATTAGATGCCATTTCAGCTAGTTAGGAAGTTGGGATATAATAATGCTACAAATTATAGCAATACCTATTTTAAAACAGGTAATTAGCCTTTTTCCTTAACGCCGAAAAACACTCATTTTTCAAAGTTTAGAGAAGAATTATGCAAAAACTGAAAGAGTAGCCATAGGTTTGTTAACGGATTGTATTTCTAGGATAAGAAAGGCTTCTACTCCAATTAGTTTTGTATCTGGTCACTCATGCTGCAAGGAGATAATGACCCTCAAAGTCACGTGATTTTGCGATTTCTGCAACTTCAGAGTCAAATATTTCGATAAGCAAAATATCAACCACACATATCTTTATGTTTTTGGATACTACTCTTTGGTGGGTATTTACTGATATATACACTACCGTGGTGCACCGTTTCCACAAGAAGATTTGGTCGGTCAAAGTTGCATTAAAAAACTATTTTTCGTCTAACTTTGAGTGACCTCTGACCTTTGTGCCAAGAGTCGTCCACAAATATTTATGTACTTACAGTTAGTGGGGATATAGTAGAACACAAAATAATTGTCAGTTCCACGGTTCACTCCTAAAGCAAAAAGTATTGACTCATCTAAGTTGGCATGTTTTTATTGAAAAAAAGAGCAAAGTCCAACTTTGACCTCCCAAAACGGAAAGAAAAAAATTTTTTTTGAAAAAATAAAAAAAACTAATAAACCACAAAAACCCACACTACCACAACATCCCCAACAAACTTCCCCACCCCCATACCATAAAAAATCCATCCATCAAAACCCCCCCCCCTTGTCAAACCATCATCTACAACCCCAACCCCAAACACCCTAACTTAATCTCACACACTTAAAACAAATCACTCACTTTATCTAATCTCACCTATTACCCAAAACCCACAAAACCTTCCTCTAACAAACCCAATACCCCACTCCCCAACCCCCCCCCCCACCCAACACCACCCAAAAAATACACATAATAATCTTTCAAAACTACAAATAATTATACCTAATTATATACCCCTCAAAACCCACTCTAATAAACCCTCCAATACTAAAAATCTCCCCCAAATTTTACCTCCCCAACACACCACCACACACCCCACACCCCCCTCACACCACCCCCCCACACACCCCCAACCCAATTAAACACTCGAATAAGCATGATATATGATCAACCCCAAACAAATCCACACAACACACCTCTCCTAAAAAAAACCTCCACTTCCCCTACCCCATACACTTATCCGAACCTCGACCATCCCCAAACTCCACATACAAACTCACTACACCACACTCACTGAGATATATACTAAAAAAACAAACAACAACACACACACTCCGATAGATAGATATGAGATAGATGATCTACCCCTCATTCATAAAAAAAACCCCACCCCCCCATCCCAACTCATTCCACAAAAATCAAACATTATTCCCCCTATTCCCCATCCCAACAAAATATAAAAAAACCCACACCCATACTAACCAGTGTGAGTAGTGTGTGAGATGATAAATTCCCCTCTGAGATATCTTACACCTAAGAGAGATAGATATTCCCCCACTAAAAAACCATCCAAATCTCCCAAAAAAATATTCCCTATTCACACGCGCTCACTATACACAAACCCTACCCACCCCTCTATACACCCCCCACCCTCACATATCTTAATCAACAAAATAACACCCCACTCCCTCTCCGTAGAGATATATATTTTCCCACTCCCACCTATCATCACTCATTAAACCAACACAACACTGTCTCCCCTACCATACATACGAGAATAACTAGGACCTCAAAAATGTCCACCTCATCAATGTTGTGTGTTTATCAGCACTGCCCGCTGTTGTGTGTCCCCTATATACTCCTCCTCCCCCTCCCCACCCTCAACACTCAACCCCCAACCCCCACCAGCCCCATACCTCATAACCTCCACAATCATATACATGTCACTCAGAAACCTGATAAACTGCTATAATATGTCTATCACTCCAGTGCTAAACTAGTACAACAGATCCACAACTGTGATCGCCCGTCCAGACCACACACAACACTCCTGATATAACTCACACGTACATTACACCAACCTATGTGAAACAAACTGTCGTCATCATAACATAAGCTACAACGCTAACATAGTGTCCGCAGACTCGTATCTTTGTCCGCTGACAAAATACTATCGTCCAGTGTCACCTACACTAATCAAAATCCCCCCCAATCCCCATCCACTATCCACTGCTCGCTACTATGTACACACACTACCCACCCCTCCCACCCTCAAATAGTGTGTCTAATTGCTCGACTGCAACGCACAACTGACTAATACACAATATCTATTGTGATCCCTCCTACACTCAACTACCGCACTACACACTGTTATATTCATAATCCATTCTAGATGTTACTCGTTAATACCACCCATAAGCAACCCCATACTATACAAGTTCTACACTGTAATAACAGATATCAGTGAGACATAGTGCACGTCTGCCTGTCCCTGTGCCCTGCTTCCATTCATCAACCTGTAATCAGACACATGCTCCCTTCACTACTTGTGAACTATCATCAACCTCTCTCAAATATCATTCCTCTCTGTTCTCAGCGAGTGTGTGTCATAGTAGCTCCACCTCCAACTCATCACACCTCTCCCAGTGTGCCGTGTCACACAGAGATACTCGCACACACTATACACTACTCTCATGCTGCAATAGATAAGTAACCCACCTGCGTCCTACCCAAACCACTCACCTACCATCACTACACAACTAACATCTACTCACTCCACTCAACCAACAAAAACTAATTATCCTCCTAAACTACACTCACTGTAGACCACCCACACACATTTATACCCACCATCTTAAGGATGCCCGTATCCACCCTACTCGTGTGAACTACTATTCATTCATCAAGATCTCGCTCATCACCTTCATCTTGCGCATACAAAGAGTGTCCTTCGTCCTAGCTACATACTATAATAACTCTAACTCGTGTGTATCTCGCACTCCTTCTCATTCAAGAAAGGTGCTCCACGCCAATCCATTTTCCTTCTACACCCACCCCACAAAAGCCTGCAGCTCTCGCTCTCAATCACACACTCTAACTCTCTCCGCACCCTTTTGTACAGATAATCCTGAGTCACTACTATATTGTCATGTCTCCCACTCCTCACAATGCCACACCGTGCTTCCGTTTAGTGTATCACCCGCTCTGTAACCGCACAGACTACGCTAGAAGAAATCACATACATATCCTAACTGCGTACAAGACAACCAGTCACGTCCTCAAGCCAACTCGCTTACGAGACCTAAGATCACGTATGAGCACCAGACAGACCAGAGCTCGAAACAGTGCACGCGAGTGTGTGACTAGCGCATATCTGTAACCGTCAGAGTCTTATACAGTGTGATGACGATCAATGACAGACACTCTAGTCAAAAACACCCACGCACCTCGAATCACACTCCTCCTCTGCGAGTACAAAAATGACGCTGACAACGATATAGATGCGATACTAGCAGATACACGAGCTACCCTTCCCAGTGTTTGTGTGTGTTCGTGTACCTCGACGTATAGTGACATCCAGTGAGTGCTACGACAAAGCGTGCACGTTACTCCTCTCCTGTAATCTTGATGGACTGAGGCGGCTGTATAACATATACCCACAATAAAGCCGGTTAGACGCGCCTCAATACGTGCGGCCACGGATCCACTTATCAGAAGAGAGTTGAGAGAAGTGGTGTAGACTCTCTACACAGTCTTGACGAAGGAATGAACAAGATCTCAGAATCTACACAAAGAGAGGGAGAATCACTGCTGCATATGCTAGAGCGAACTCAGCTCACAGAAACGCATTATGACACCTTCTAGAGAAAGTCACCTGATCACGCGTGCACAAGCATACTGTGCTGATGACCTAGCGTGACCCGTCTGCCTGAGCTTTCGAAGAGAGAGTCAGCAGTCACTGTTGTAGTACGAGAACCCATACTAAGAGGAGATATGAGCGACTGTGCACGCTGCAGCCCCCGTGTTCCTCACACTGCTACCCAACAATCGTCTAGAGATCCAAATCTAAGAGATCATTATCACGTACAAAAAAGAGTCGACCGAGAGAAGCAGTGTGTCTGCAGCCTTCGAGAGCTTCTTAGTGACTAGGTGTGCGTGCGATGCTTGCTGTTAAATCGCTCACACGGTCTGTTATGTTATGTCGCGCCGCACCGAATAAGCTTGCAAGATAGTGCTCACTTGAGCTCGCCAGCTGAGGCTTTAAAATACGAAGTCGAAATCGCTCAGCTGGATGGCCCTAAGTGAAGCGTGCAGAGTGAGGCCCTATCACTATCTGCGTGCCCTATCTGAAAGAATAGTTTGCTGCGTATCTCTGTCCCCGTTGCTCAGCATGTATACTCGCTCGCACTAGACCAGAGAACCACCGTAGTACGTCCAGTTCGAGTTCTGAATAGTCGCACCAGTGCTCATACATATGATCGATATGTATTGTTTGTGTGTGTAAGACGCGATATAGTGTACTTTTCAAAATCCAATTAATTTAAAGTTAAATAAATATATATAAAATTAATTTATTACAATGTTCTTTCGAGACGTAGATCGCATGCTGTCTCTCTTTTTTTTTTAATTACAAAAAATACTCAAGGTAAATTTTGAAAGAAAGCTATTTCAAAAATGTAGTTCTTTAAAACACTAATTATTCCTTATATTTCATTACTTTTCCATTATGCATTTAGGTGTTTATTATTGTTTAGTCTGACTGTTGGGGGGGGGAAGAAGCCCTAAGCTGTTTCAGAAGCTTAGCATTTCACCTTGATGAAGAATTCAAGGATTGCATATGTGTCTGTTGTTTGGGAAACGGGGGGGGGGGTTGCAGATTTAATTTCAGAATTCCCTGAGCATGCCAATTTTGATCTCTACTGTGAGAATTTATTTACTTCTCTTGCGCTCCTACGTGATTATTTGTCTCAGCAAGGTTTTGTGCAAGAATCGGATTAAAAAATGCTCATGAACTGAAGTTACGTTGTCCAAAAAAGAAAAGAGAGGAAGTTTTGAATAAATGTCGATGACAGGTAAAATAATATTACGTTGGTTCGGTGGAATAATAGCAATGTCATAACTATTGCATTGAATCTTCATGGAGTTTATCCTATTGTAAAGGCTAAGCGATTGTCCAACAGCGAAAAGAAAGTAATTGAAATTGATGAACCAAATATATATGGTTGCTCAATACAAACGTTGCATAGGGAAAAAGATCCCATGCATCAAATATCGGGAACTACCGGTTTTTGATCCACTCTAAAAAATGGTGGTAGCCGCTCTTCATTTTTATTTTAAAAGCTGCTGTACAACATGCATTGAGCTCAAGAGAGTTGAGTTAGGTATTATGGGGCTAGTTGTTATATTGTTTTAAATAAGACTCAGGTAAGATGTGCCCATTGAAGTAAAAGACCTTATCGGAATGCAGCAAATGCAATACGTAGGTTTGCAGAACAATTGTTTTGCTGACTTTCGTACTCAACAACACCAATATTTCCTTGTTCTCTGAATCTACTTCCCAGTTTATGTTAATTGCTGCTTTTATTTCTTCTTATAAATTGTCATTTTCAATATTACATAGTAGGCAGAAAAAAAATTTTGATAAAAAAGTATGTACCCTCTGGTGCCTAGCGTCCCTTTTTAGGGACGATTTTTCTTTCTTAAATAAAAAATTAATTTTTTACATGATAATTTTTTAACTATTTTTCCTGTCCATTAAACACTATTTGTAACCAGTGTACAAAGTATCGTTGAAAAATAAAATGTCAGGCATTAATGGGTTAAATTTCGTAACTCTTTCAAAATTTGATTTTTTGAAAAACATTGAATATACCCAAAATTCCTTTCGTAATTTGGAGATTTTTTCCTAAATAAACTATATGCTTATCTCTAACGGTTTAGAAATTAGCTATTGGTCTTGGATTGGAGTGGACACCCTGTATATATATATATATATATATATTTTTTTTTTTTCTTTAAAAAATAATCATTTTTCTTCACTTTCCTCTTTAATCCTTCGCCTTTGCCGCTCACGAAATGTATTTTTTCCGAATGTAACTAGAGTTCGGAGAGGAACAATTCCCTATCATGGATCGTTTTAAATCGAACACGAAGTAGTAGTTAGGTATTTGTAGTTAGGTATGCTGCAATTTTTGCATTCATTCTTTTCATCAATTCTGCCTTTATCATTATAGTTACGTTACAGTATGCCAAACCGTAGTAATATCAAAGACCTTATAGCTTGTCTATAGAAACATTCATATTAGTTCTCTCATAACAACCTATGTAGCGTTTTATCATTTAAAATATATGTCTTCCCTTATACGTCTCTCTCACTTATGCGCCTTTTTCTGTTGGTCCCTTGGACCGGCGCATAAGTGAGACTTCACTGTACTGCGAAAATAAAATTATGAATTCTGTAAATGGATACACATTTGGATGATTGGCTGCTTTAAGTTGAAACCCATTTCCCACTTCGAGCAATTCATCAAAATGGCGCTGAGGACAGCGCACTATTCGCATTACCTCTTTCGATGGTTTCACTATCATCATACATTTCCATAGTCTATCATAATGAGTCCGAATAGCTCACATGCCCAGTGGATGGCATCATAGCGTGTCATCGCATCAAAGATATAGGAAATTAATTTCCATCAGAGACTGGCGATGATTTCCCCCACTTACTTAAATGGGAGATATTCCGGTTTGGCATCGGGCATTTGCTGAATAATTGTACTTGCATCACTGGTGCATTTAACTTGCAACCGAGTTTATGCAAAATACCAAATGGAATGTTTTATCGTAAATATGAAATAAAGAAATAAATAATTCAATTTATGCAACAAAGTAATAGTGGGTAGAGGGGAGTGCTAACACAATCAATTTGCCAAATATTGTACTGAAATTGAATTTTCTTGTCCTTATAACGCTTTTCTTTTCTTTTTTTTTTTTTTTTTTGCTATAAAAAAATTCATATGGAATTGGTACTTTAAAAATTTAAAAAATATACGTCAAAAGATACTATTGCATCAAAATTAACAAAAATCTGTAACGGCATGAATTATGTTCTCTGAATGTGTATGTGAAGTTTTATTTATTTCGATACACTGTTATAATTTTTTAATAAGTCTTGAACTTTTTTATTGAACAATAGTTCCTTCTTCTTCTTCTTCTTAGCCAATTACCGCTCTTGGCTGTAGGGCCAATAGGTGACTCGCTAAGATAAGTAAAGATGGGCCTTTCTGAAAAACATGTTTGGATAGTTTTTATTGTGGTCCAGTGAAGAGCAAATCTTCGGTTGTTTAGAATCTTTTTTGAACAAGTGATAGTATACATTACTGTTTCATAATGTTCTATATTAAAATTGTCTTTTAAATCGAATATTTGTGAATTTGTGTATAATTGAAATTCTTAATTAAAAAATACATCATACGATATAAAGTATTTGTTTATATTGTACTATTTCAAGAAACATACCTCCTTCTGTAAATTAACTCAAATTGAAGGGGCAAGTGAATAAAGGTGATACGCGACATTTGAATTTTGCCGATTTACACAAATTCAAATTCGTGCGTGTTCAATTGCGTCAACTCAAAAACACAATTGAAGAGACAAGTGAATAAAGGTGATATGTGACAATTTTTGAGAAACTTACTTTTTACCATGAATGAAGGTAAGAAGGTAATACATTTTTTTTGAAAGCTTTTTCTAGAAATTTAAAAAATTGTTATATATTACATTAATTCACTTGTCTCTTTAATTGTGTTTTTGAGGACGAAATATAACAATTTTGATCCTCGGGAGCACCTAGGGCATGGCCCTCTATCTCCCAAGTCAATCGTTGAGTGAAAATGCTCCCCCAAGTGAGAAACTCACTGGGGGAATCCTAGTGTTGTGATTGGGCGGCAGCTAGGCCGCTAATTAGGAGTCCATGGCGTTTTGCATTTGTGTAAATCGGCAAAATTTAAATGTCGCGTATGACCTTTATCCACTTGCCCCGTCAATTACAGTATATACAATTTCAAAAAATACCGATGAATGCTGAAATTTAAAAAGAGGAAATTCGGCAGCAATTTTATCTTCCTTAAGCTTCAAGTTCTCCAAATACTCGCCTCCAAAGCCTCTCTCAAGTGATACCTACCATCCAAAGACAAATCCAGTAATAACTCTGATGCTTGTTCTGTTTGAGAATTCGGTCATATTGTCCGCCAAAGCAGCTCATCGTTGCCACGGTTAAGCGAGCAATCTCACCCGAGTCACAGAGGCAAAGCCGATTATAGCGGCGTCAAAGCAGGCAGAATCGAACTTGGAATGTCTTTGCCGATACACACTCGACGCAGACGATTGAGAAGGGGGTGCGGAGGATTTTTACGACGAAAATCCCTGGTTCGAATGAGATGGCGAAACAGCGAGATTTGTTAGGGGAGAAATCAGTGATAAATCTCGTCGCGGCGGACCGTTTCTTTTATGACTTTGGCCCTCGAGGGTAGAATGAAATTTCTCCATTTTCAACATGGACCTATAAATTTTCTTATTTTTACTCTTTTTTTTCCCTGGTAAAGAAAACGGTTAGCTGTTCTTCAGGGAATAGTGTCCAACTTCAAAAGCAAGAAAGTGCATGGTAGGTTTCTATGTAATTATTCCCGAAGGCTCGATTAAATGAAGATAAAAATGATTTTACCTCCGGAGCACGTGTTTTATGACGTTATTTGTATTTGTAAAGATACTTCCATAATTTTATTGCGTTAGTATGAGTAATATTTCTTCTTCTCGCTTAGTCAGTTTCATATTTAAAAGCTACACAGTCTGCATTATCGCAGCGAGAGAAAAAGAAAAGAAAAACATTTATTGGTAGTTTGACATGTTGATTTTAAATTATAATTTTCGTAATCACAAATTGTGGTAAATGCTTGGTGGGTGTTTGTATATAGGAGTATTTTGCATGTGCATTGGCGGCACCATGGTGGCCCAATTAGTGATGAGTCGAATTTGTAACTGGAAGGTCCCGGGCTCGAACCTAGCTGGGCAAAGATCCATTGTGTTCACTAATGGTGGCTGAGCGCATTGAATTTGAATCGTGGTTCCAAAAAGTTCCCTAAGTGAATCATTACCTCTGGGGTACTAACCCAGGATTTTGTTTGGCTCTTGATCTGAATTTTAAAAAAAACAGCGCTCTTCAGGGTCGCATCTAACTGGTTTAACCACGTGCTGAGTTTGGTACGAGGGACCCTATATTGAAATAAAATGCAAATGTGTGCGCGTGCATAGGACATGGACGTCACCACCAGGAGGAGCGGAGCTGAGGGCCAGAGCATACCTGAAAAAATAGCAGTTGGACCGGTAGATGGGCAGAACGTCTCCAGGTCTAGCCTGAAAAAAAGAACCACAGTGCCAACTACGGTCGAAAGTGAGATTAAATAGCAATTCGTCATTGCTCAAAAGAAAAAAAAAAATGACATCTTAAACTTAAATTACACTTTTTAGCTAATTGCAATAGGTGTGTGTGTGTGTAGGCGTGTATTGGCGTTTTTCAGTTGGTATTAAGTCATAGTGTCATTATTTTATAGCAGCAGTAACGAACATGAGTCTGTCGCTGTTCGTTTGAGCCAGCATAGCAATTATTAATATAAAGTCTACGTGACGAAAGTGATAAGTTTCATGCATGCTCTAGGAGGTCATAGATCTTCAGTCATAAGTTTTGCTATATTTGACGCATGGGAGCTTTCGCAACGTACTGTTAATACGTACTGCATGCATGTGAAGTGAGGAAGAAGTGACTTAAAAAGAAAATTTAGCATACCGAGGCAGAAAATAACTATAGACTACACTGCAAAAAAAATCGATGTTGGTTTTACAGTATAATACATCTAATTTTACAGTAACAAACTGTAAAAAAATTCTAATTTTACAGTAATAAACTAAAATTATTAGTTTTACACTAGAAAACTGCAAAAGTTGTTTTACAGTAATAAATTGTAAAATTGCTAATTTTACAGCTTATTATTCAGCATTTTACATTTTTTAAACTTAACCTCTGCTGCAAGTATTATACTGTTGTTTTTTGCTATAGCTAATTTTGTGGTCATAAGCTGTAACATTTCTAATTTTACAGTTTATTACTGTGATGGAACCTCTGCTGCCAGTATTATACTGTAAAAATAACTGTTCATTTTTTGGAGTGTAGGTGTATAGTGAAAGGTAATTCTAGTAAATGCAACAAAGTTCACAACTAGAAGCAGCGACAACACATTTTCATCCGGATTTACTTCAAATTTATTGTACTGCTATTCAATTTCCCCACATAACATTTGATTGGAATATTCCATTTCGAGAGCGTGCAAATTTATTACATTCGAGCGAGAGGATTTCCACCATGGAAGCTCACAGAATCTACACAATATTCTAAATTGTATGGATGGATTTGAAGAACAGGACAGGCATTTGCAAAGGCTCTCCGTGCTCAGCTGCCGAATGGATACTAATTTAATTTAATGGGTCATTGAGCCTTTGGAGTTTTAGAGAAAACGTGAATGTTAATTTGAAACAGGTGGCTTTCTACTAATGGACTTCCTGTTGTGCTGGTGCTGTCTCAGTTGCGTATACCAAAGAATTGAAATGCATTAATGTACAAAATACTTGCTACGGTACAATGGATGAGAAGAGCTGTGTTTTAGTTGAAATGTTATGTTTAGTGTCGTAATATTAAAAGTGGTACAGTCATAGAAAAAAAAAAAAAACAAAAAAAAAACAAAAACGAAACACTCTGAATTATTGGGCTGCTATACTTGCAAAGAACAAAAGAAAGGTGTCTTCTGACATGGATTAAAGTGTTCTTTAAAACTACGTGAGTAAAATTTTGATAAGGGGCCATATACAAAGTGAAATGAACACAAAGTCTGAATTTTCAAATAGGAACCCCTACATTTGGTTACATAATTAGGCGCAGAGGGCCAAAAGTAAGCTGGGTACCAAATGGCATTACTTTAGGACCAGTAGAACAACAGTTATGACCGACCAAAGATTTAGGGACCACCACCACATTTAAAATGCTACTTTCAAGGTCGAAATTTACAAAGAGTTGACAAATCATATTTTTTCAAAGAAATTAACTAAAGCTAATCACTATAACACGTTGCTTTTTGAAATTAATTAAAAATTCTCGGGTTTTGTTAAAGTTATAATATTTTTTGAAACTTGGAAGAGAAAACCCTACTGTGTAAAGTTCAAGGGAAAAATGCAACATTCTATCTTTTTGATTAAACAAAGATAGACGCATACTTTTAGCTACGCACTAACCCATGCTGCACATACCTTCTGGAGAGAGGTTACAATTTAAAAGTAACCTCCTGCATTTATATAAACTACTGTATTAGGATTGGCAATAATGTTAAAACCGTGGCTGAGACTTTAGAAAAACGTCTAATCGTCACAGATTATTTCGAACAACCGTCCGAGATACCACAGTTTTCTATGAAATGCAAGTGTCCACGTGAAAAGTTTTCTGAATTGCTACATGTTGCATGAAAGCAGACTTCTCACTAATGGACAAAAAATTGGATTGTCAACCAGTTTTAAAATTTTCTCAGCAGTTTTATTAACCGTTTTGCTTCCAACATATTATTACTGTTAAAAATTTGCACAGTTACAAATGGTCCCTAAAAATGGTTCTTTTAGTATATATCTTAAAAACTACTGGATATTTTGAGCTACCATTTTGGATTCTCCTTTGAGACCCCTTCTAGATTGTTTCCCCATCAAAATATTATATTGTTTCAGATAATCATTTTTTCAAATTTTAATTTCATAATTCATAAAAAATTCAAAATTTTATCTGAGAGGAAGTCAATGACGTTTTTATTGTTGGGTTGGTTCATACTTAGATATAAAAAAACAAACTTTGCCGTACCTATCGTGGTTTAAGTAATATATGCCCAAGTATCGAAAATATTTATAACATTACGGGACGGTTTTTTCTCAGTTCAATTGTGAAGTAACGGCTGGAGCAAGTTTAAAACAATTTGGTATACAAAGTTAAATGGTGTTGCTGATCACAAATATGTGATAAAAAGGGGGGGGGGGGTTCATAGAAAATTTTAAAGTTGATGCCGATTTTTATATGAGGAAGATCTTTTAACAACACTTTACTAATAACAATTTGTAGAGCACATTATTCCTGAAAAAATAACATATAATACACGTGTCTCTAGTGTTAATAGTCTTCGAATACAAGCGAGTGTTACGTTTTTTTTTCTATGACTGTACCAGGGAATTTATAGTTTTATAAATTTGCATAAGGAAATTTTAACGAATCATATGAAGTGTGCTTCCAAGTCATCTTTTCATTGTGATTAAAAACATCTGTGTTTTCATTATTGTTTGTGACTTTGAAATGATCTATTTACTATTTAAATTTAAAAGGAAATTTTTTTTTTAATTTAAAAAATCAGCCAAAGATGGAATAAATTAGATTTTTTTATACTTCAGCATCAAAAAACTTGCCGGAGAAAGTCCCGAACACACAGTCTCGCCTACGTTCACTAACTATTGCCTAAATGTGCAATTTTTAGACTACAGTTTAGGGTTTTTTTTTTTAGAAACTGGGCTGGTTACCTAAATTAAACCTGTCTACTTCTATTCCAAACTCGACTTGATTGTTGCCCTTGAGGTAAAACTAAAAGCTTTTTTAATCATGTCTTCCGTTATTGTTTTTATTTATTTATTATTTTGCTAGTGAAATATGTTTCAATTTTTAAAAACTGCTGCTTTTACTCCAAAGTACAATAAAGCCTTCTTCCGAAAACGGCGAAATAGAATAAGATACTAAGTGAGGAAAGCGGAGCCAAGTACTTTCTCCTGGTAAATGCACAATATCAAGTGTTCAAAAGGAAGGGCGATGCATTGCATAAAAATGAACTGTTGTTTTTACAGGTTAATACTGGCAGCCGAGGTTCCAATTTAAAACTAAAACTAGCAATTTCACAGTTTCTTACAGTAGACTTAGGAATTTTGCAGTTTATTGCTGCCTCAAAATTTAGCTGTATTATACTGTAAAAACAACAGTAATACTGGCACCAGAGGTTCCAGTATAATTAGTAACTTTACAGTTTAGTACTGTAAAAGTAGAAATTTACAATTTATTTCTGTAAAATTAATAATTTTTACAGTTTATTACCATAAAATAAGCTGTATTGTACTGTAAAAACAAGTCATTTTCAGTGTGTGTCAGCGTTCTAAAAATGTTCTTAAATGAATTCCCAAAAGTGTTAAAAGAGTGTGTCAAAGTAAACAAGTATTGACATAATTTGAAAACTGCTCCAAAAAGTGTGCTTCAAAGTGTTTTTAGAAACTAAACAAGTGTCCGTGTTCAGAAAGTGTCTGTAGGTTTGAACTGTAAGTACAAATTTTTATACCAATACTACCATTATTTAGAGTTGTTAGTTTGTTTGTCTAGCTTGTGGCAACAGGTCTCTCATAATAACCGTATTTATTTCTCGGTTAACACACTTTTAATTTTCCAATAATAAGGAAAACATATGGATCTTTCCGAGTGTTCCATTGATTTTTTCGAAAAGAGGACACCAAAATGTTACCCCCCACCCAGCAACAGAAAAATAAATCTTCATTTCTTCTGGGGTTTAGGAACAGGCTCGCAAGTGTGAATTCTTCCCTTGATTGATTTCCTCTGGCTATTTGCCAGTATCGCTTTAAACTCAACAGCGAGCGTAAAACCGTAAAATTAACTATGTTGAATTGGATATACTGGGGTGCTCCTTGGCGTATTTGTTCTCGAAAAAATCCCATGTTATTTCCTACATTGTTTAATTCAGTTTTGCACTCTTCTTGTGGAAGATAAATGTTGTAAGATTTGGGAAAATAAAAGTGATTTAAGCTCAGTAAAGTAATGATGCTCTGAACTTTGCTATCGTCTGAGAGAAAGCTGGACGAGAAATCTTGTCTGCCTCTTTAAATACTTTCGTTTTGAATATTCAGCATGGCGATAACTGAATCGTATTTTTAAAACCGTGGATTGAATGAATAAGTATGCATTCTAAAAATAATTGTTTCGCAATGCTGGCAAAATATTTTTCTTGTAGCAACATTGTGAACGTTGGCCTGTTCGTTGAATAGATGTGGTAGCAATAAACTATTTTTATTATTCAAAGCGGTCTTGACTTCTTTAGTGCAAAGTAGCTTCTTGTCATATAGAAATTCAATTTAGGTAATATTTTAGCATTATTTAAGTATATAAGATAATAAAAAAAATTATTGAATATTTTTAAAGTAAATGATTAATTAAGCTCTTATATAGAGTCTAGTCTTTTTGAAATTTTCTTTTCTTTTAAAAAAAAAACAAAGTGCTTTTACACGAGGAATAAAGTAAGTATCAGTGCATCAAGTAAATATTTCTTTAAAAATGTGAAAAATGTATTGGCCGATATAGTTTGCTCGAAAATTTGATTTTTATTCATGCACTGTAGAAAATGAATGTTGTTTTTACAGCATAATACAGCTAGTTTTACAGTAATTTTGCAGTAATAAACTGTAAAACTGCTAATTTTACAGTAATTTTGCAGTAATAAACTGTAAAATTGCTAATTTTACAGTAGTTTTGCAGTAATAAACTGTTAAACTCGTAATTTACAGTAATTTTGCAGTAATAAACTGTAAAACTGCTAATTTTACAGTAGTAAACTGTGAAATTGCTAGTTTACAGCAATAAACTATAAAATGCTAGTTTCACAGTTTATTATTGTGCATTTTGCAGTTTTGAACTGGAACCTCTGCTGCCAGTATTTCACTGTTATTTTTACTGTATAATACAGCTAATTTTATTCAAATAAACTGTAGCATTGTTAATTTTACTGTAATAAACTGTAAAATTGCTAGTTTTACACTGTAAAATAGCTAGTTTTACTGTTTATTACAGCGCTTTTGTAGTTTAAACTGAAACCTCTGCTTTCAGTATTATACTGTAAAAACAACAACTTATTTTTTTGCAGCGTGACTGGAATATGCCGAGTACCTAATCCATAGCTGTTAGTAAAAACGCCTTAGTATCTACGTCTATACTCTTTCAAACAGCCTAATAATACATTGCTCACCCCCTCCCATCTCCTGTTCATTACATTGCACCAGAAAGCGATGCTTTAATTATTGTAACTATTTGTCTTATTCGCTGCGACTGCCATTCCGATACAAACGGAAAGCGTGCTTCTTTGCGACTGTACACTAGTAATAAATTAAGCAACTTTACAGGCTTAAAACAAACTACTTACAATGGATGCGTTTTCTGTAGCTCATGGGTATTCCACCTTTTGTACTCTTTGGGTGACCCATTGAGCTTATTATATCATCTTTATTTTATCAAAACAGTAACATCTTAGTAAGAGACTAATCTCTATTTCTTTCTGAAATATATCTAAGGATAACATGCAAAAACAACCATATTTTAAGTAGCAAACCAATGAGAAAAATTTTCTTTTACTGACTTATCTGTTATTACATTTCTTTTAGCGGTATTTTTACGTTTAGAATGATTTTATATTTACGTAAAATAATTAATTATATTTAATTTAACGAGCGATTTAAGGTCTTGATCTTTTATGAAAATAAAATTTTTCTCAACCTTTATCGCTTCGATTTGGCAAATAGTGATCAGTTGCGCAAACACTACTGTTAATGTTCCACCGAACCATGGAACCTAGTTTGAAAGCCTCCTATTAAGAAATTATTTTTCATGCGTAGTTGTTTTGTTTCTTTTCTTTTTTATGCAATTGATTCAAACAAAAGAAGTCATTTTCGTTTGATCTGTTGTTGTATTAATCAGCTAAATTAACATTTATAATAAGTATAATTCTATCTTACTTTTTCAAATATATCAACCCACGTACCAAGTTTAAATCAAATGTTCTTGATGTTAAATAAATGCCTCTGATACAGTGGTCAGTATTTTTACAAAGCGTACTGACTAGCTGAAGCTCATATGCAAACTGCAGTTCAGTTCTCAAATTAGCAATATCCCTAATAATAGCAACTTTATTTAAATAGTCTTTCTGGAAAAAAAGTTCTAGTCCTTTTTTTTATTGGAAACCAAGCCCCACTTGTCTTTTTGTATGCTTGAGGATTAATATATGTTTTTTTTTGTTATTGTTTTTAGTTCTAATGACAAATAGATGATTAAAATATGTTATATTTGAAGCTATAAAAGGTAACATTTCTATTTTTATTAACTCAAGTTTACGGTTAAATATTACCTTCATCTCGCCAAAAGCATATATTTTGTACAATAAGTAAATAGTTTTAAAATTATAGAGACTTTTTTTTCTCTCGCAAACTCATTAAATAAATAATCAAATTCTAATTAAAAAAAATACGCTTTTATAATTAATCAAACTATACTTCATGATACTCTAACTGGTTTCCCACTGATTTTCAAAACTATTGAATATCCGCTTACATGCACTTATAACTTAAAATTTTATATAGTTTGGCCTTTAGCACTAATAATTACGTTACTTTCATATTTGCAAATAACGTGCATTTTATCTTTTATTCGGATTTACATACAAACAACTAAAACACTTATAATACATCAACATGCAATATAGTTTAGCCTTTAGTTTTAATAATAATATTAAATATATTAATTTTATATTTGTAAAGAACGTGAATTTTATCTTTTCTTCAGAGTTACATACATACAAACAAATAAACAAACTCACATGTGAAACTAATAAAAGGCGTATTAAAGATATTTTAACACTAGTCTTATCGAGTGCCATTGACCTTTTCAAAGATCATTTCTACCGACACATACATTTCAGAACGACTACTTTGATGATATGTTTATTCAAACGGTCTATGCTCAGTTGTCAAATTGTATTAATAACAATATGATTTTAACTAGATCTCTCATTTGCTAAACTCATTTATGTCACAACTGTGACATCTATTCAACATAGACGTCTTTATATATCAGCATTACCATTTTCAGTAATTATCCAATTCAATTAAAGCTATTACCATAATTTACATTTACCTACTAAAATTTAATAAAGGATAACTCTGAATAAGATAAAATGCTAAATATTTTATGCGTTTCGTTGTTCAGTTTACATCAACAGTTATACAGCATGTATTACTGATCATTCATGTAGTCCATATTAATTACGTATATTTAGTATCTAAAGGAGTTTAATATTATATACAAAGTTGATTAATAATCTGCACATTTTGTCAAATTTAGGTTTAAAAGGTATTGACATTTAAATTGCTGAATTATTTCCTTGTTCATAAAATGCTCACAATGTATAGATACTCAAGTGACAATATATTTAATATTATGTGTTTTTTTTTACAATTAGTGACGCATCACTATAGGGAAATATTTAACGAACATTGTAAAACATTCTTGGATAACTATTAGTAAAATTCCTAATCAGCAAAAATGAAGTATTAAACTGTATTTAAAGTAAAGAGAGAAAAAAAGAGATACATGTTCCAAATCTACATATATTAACCATAAATTACCGTAATAACAAAAATCCATATATCGGTTTCGTTTTTATGGAAGCGATGCATTCACAGTTAAAATTAAAATTTCGCATGGTACTTTCATCACTACTCATGTTAAAACATTAAAAAATAAAGTTAAAACTATTTTTTATTATTAAACACCGTTCGTTACCCTTTAATATAATGCAGGAGCACATGAAACATTAACCCATTTATGTGCAGTAGCCTAAAAACGGGACGCTTGTTAGTTACTGCATACAAAAACCTGTAATGGGTATACCTTTTCCTCAAGCTGTTTTTCGCAAGTTAAATAGTCCTTCTTCTTGAGAAAACCAGTTAGAGCCACTATTTGGACATCAGAGTTTATTTATTGACAGCTATTTTCAGACAAATTAGTCAAGCAACGATCCAGCATGGGTAGCCACAGAAAGTAAGTTTTTTTTTGCGAACTTATTTTTCATAAAATTAAACTATTGTAAAATGATTTGCTTAAAATTGATCAGATATACCTCTATAATGTTATTTTGCAAAAGTAAAATCAAGTAAGGTCGTATTTTGCTCACATATCTGCAAAATGGTATACGTCCAAAATGTCGCGGCCGAAATGTCGCGGGCCAAAATGTCGTGGCCAAAATGTCGCCGGGAAAAAATGTAGCGGGCAAAAATGTCGCGGGTTAAAATGTCGCCAGTCCAAAATGTCGCCGGTCCAAAATCTCGCAAGTTCAAAATGTCGTGGGTAAAAATGTCGCCGGTCCAAAATCTCGCAGGTCCGAGATGTCGCCGGCCAAAATTGTCGCCGGTCCAAAATGTCGCCGGTCAAAAATGTCACCGGTCTAAAATGTCGCCGGTCCAAAATGTCGCCGGTCCAAAATGTCGCCGGTCAAAAATGTCGCCGGTCAAAAATGACGCGGGCCAAAATGTCGCCAGTCCAAATGTCGTTAGACAAAAATGTAGAAGGTCCGATATTAATACACTTTGTCCCAAAAATTTAAACATACGAAAAGGCTTTTTTTTACCAAATTAGCAAAAGATTGTTAATTGCTGTTGATGAACGTGTGCGTTAATAATAGCATGAACTAAAATTTTTGAAAAATACTATAAAAAGTTTACCCTTTCGGCTTGTAACTGTTTCGAGCGTTTTCCAAGAAATAAATAGTTTTTAAATAAGCGTACGTTATTTATTTACAAAAGTTTTTTTCACCGTGACTCGCTATCTACCAACTTTAAAACGAATAGATTAGCAGTCCAAAACAAGTTTAATTGATATCGAAAAGAAAATTTAAGTGTTAAGAAAGAAGTTGAAGAACAATGAAATGAATAAGAAAGATATACAATGTTTGAAACTTGGCTTTTGTTAAAATTTCTTACATGATGGAAAACAAGTCTATATTATTTAATAATAGAGATGTTTTTATTTTCTTCTACATATAATGTGTAAAAGAAAGTATTGGATCAGTGAAAAATTGTCAATTTGGAAGAATTTACACGTACTGACATGTGCTGAATTCAATTTTACCGTTTATTTTTTAAGGAAAAATTTGTAAGGGGCCTGCTCCACATTGACGTAAAGCAGAAAAATAAAGCAGAAACGCAAAATGGAGCAAATAGTGTTCCTATGGAAAGTACCCGGATTTTCGATTTCTGCCTTAGTTTTCGGTCGCGTTTTACGCTGATGTGGAGCAGGGCCCTAAGTGTGTATCTGCGTACCCATTTTTTGGGGGCGATTCTACCTCAAAATTTACTGCATGAACTAATGGAACGATGTTGGAAAACATCGATGTTTTTTTTTTTTTTTGCCGATGTATCAATACCATCGATGTCCTTATTTTCCAACATCGATGTCTTAAAACATCGATGTTTTGCCTTCGATGTCGTACCCCTAGTTCAGACGAAATCAAATAAAACATTGGTCCATAGGAAGCGTTCAGACGATACGCCACAGCATCGATAAAGCAAAGCAATTGAACTTTCTATTTTTCATTATGTGAGAGATTTATATCAAGAAGTAATGCAAGTATTCAGAATCACTTTGGTTGTAGAATGGTCTTAAAGGGCGAGATGCTTATTCATTTCTGGCATTAATCAGCTCAGACATGGCACTGTACCTTCGTTGCAATCAGTATTTAAATGTAGAGTTGAATATGATACCATTTTTCTTCCTGACATTTCACCTCCCCTTCCACCACCCAGTTGCTACAAAGAAAGCAATAATTCCATGAACGAGCGTGCCCTGTTCTGTTCTCCAATGCGTCCCGAATTTGATTTCAAACGTCCCCAACCTACTCTTAAAGAAAATGTTCTAGAAGAAAATTGTCAGCTGCGTGGTGATTAAACGGTATTCCGATCTCGCAAAAGGGAAAAAAAAGGCCTTTACAGCAAATTTATTTGTTTAATTTCTATGTGTGATAAAAAAAAGAAATAATTCTAAATATAGTTTAAAAAACTTAAAAATACGCCTTTAAAGTAAATCAAATTCAAAAGAAGATTTTCAAAACTGTTGAGTATCAGCAAAGTTTGCTTGCACTTATAATATGCATTTTGTGGACGATCGATGCCGAACTCAGAATTAATAGCAAACGAATTTTTCATAGCCTTTAGTATTAATAATGGTAGTATTAATATATATTACTTTTACTTTTGTAAAGAACGCGAATTTTATCTTTTATTCAGAGTTACATGCATACATACAAATAAACAAACAAACCCACATGTGAAACTAATAGAAGCTTATTAAAAGGAAGAAACTTAGCGTCCCTGGGCCCTAAGTACAGCCCCGAAAAAACTATATCATTAATTCGGTACTGAAACAATTTAAGCTTTAGAAGAAATCAATTTAGGTACATTTTTGTTAATAAATTAAGCTAATTTTCTAAACTGCTACGTTTAAAAAAAAGTTACTAAACAGGTGTGTTTATCATACCGTGATAAGCTTATTAGTAAAATTGAGCTACATAATTAAGCTGCATTGAATTTGTGAATTACTGGCTACATTAAATCTGTACTATGCACTTAGCGTCATTTTGGAACGGCTATATTTTGGACTGGTGACATTTCGGACCGGCGGCATTTCGGACCGGCAACATTTTGACCCGGCGACATTTTTGACCGGCAACATTTTGACTCGGCGACATTTTGGCACGGCGACATTTTTGACCGGCGACATTTTGGCTCGGCGATATTTTTGACCGGCGACATTTTGGACCGGCAACATTTTGGGCACGCGACATTTTGGACCGGCGACATTTTGGCCTGGCGACATTTTTGACCGGCGACATTTTGGGCATGTGACATTTTGGACCCCGACATTTTGGGCACACGACATTTTAGACCGGCGACATTTTGGCCCGCGACATTTTGGCCGCTACATTTTGACCCCAAACCCTGCAAAATATCCCATGAACAGGGCGTTAAGTAACTTAATAAATATGGCAACGGCGAACTATTTTAAGCCTCAAATGTATGTAAACCATTCCCAGTAAGAGTTTTAAGTAGGTAAAAATTGAAAAAAAATGTTAAAAAAAACTTGGGCATAAATGGGTTAAATAAATAAAACATTTAATTAAAATTATTTAATTCCTGTCCACAAATGGAAATTTAGAATCAACATCAAGATTGAGATCATTTTCTCTCCTGAAGATACTGAGAATTTCCATCCAAAAGAAAATGAAATTATCTGATACTGTATCTGTACATTTTTTTCCATTGATGGGACCAATAAATGTAATTTATATTAAGTACTAGCTTTTTACCCGGCGCTGCCCGGGTGCTTATTGATGCAGCATAGCTGAAAAAAAATTATTTACATAAATTCTATCCACACGGGCATACTTATTTTATACTAAAATGATATAGGTGAGCCTTAAATTGATAATTCATTGTTAATCGTAATCTTTGTTGGAAAATACTCATATTTAAATGTGTTAACTTTTATCAATTTTTTTGCTTAAAGGCTTATCCTTATTATTCTATATATTCAAAATTGACGAAAAATGGCCATTTTGAGACAAAAAACTTGAATTTTGAGCTTTTTGGATTTTTTAAAAATTACAAAAAACTGCCTATGTGAATTCTAGTGTATCAAGGAACCTCTGTGCCAAGTTTGATGAAAGTCCAACGAAAACTATGGATTTCTCTCTCTCTCTCTCTCTATATATATATATATATACATACATATATATATATATATATATATATATATATATATATATACATATATATATATATATATACATATATATATATATATATATATATATATATATATATATATATATATATATATATATATATATATATATATATATATATATATATATATATATGTATATATATATATATATGTATATATATATATATATGTATATATATATATATATGTATATATATATATATATGTATATATATATATATATATATATATGTATATATATATATATGTATATATATATATATATATATATATATATATATATATATATATGTATATATATATATATATATATATATATATATATATGTATATATATATATATATGTATATATATATATATGTATATATATATATATATATATATATATATATATATATATATATATATATATATATATGTGTGTATATATATATAGATTAATAGATTAATAGTGTCGCCGATCTACTCATTTACAGTTATATCTATAGAACGCTGTGTTTGTGCTGTGATGAGCTATCAAAAAAGCTTTGTTTCGTTTAAATTGAAAGATTCCATCCGCGGTTCAATGCAACAACATTTGTAGCAACTTTTCAAACCCCTGTTCACGAGAAATGTTACTTTTCAAGCAGACAAAGTGTGACATCATCAAACAACTCATGGAGCTCAGTTTCACAAAGCGCGCATCTCTTATTTCAAATTTTCACCCCAGATTTGGGATCATTATTTCATTCTCCCGTCTGGGGGTGGTGGGAATTCTAATCTTTAGCATCGTCGACCCGCTTCCCAAACGATTCACTGCGCAGACGATTAGTAGGGTTTTGAAAATAACGGAATGAAAGTGATGCAGAAAATGGGGGGGGGGGATCGACCCCTAGCGGGTGTTAATGAAATAAAGGGGGGCTATGATTAATTGACGAATTCAGACATAGCTTACTGACGCGCCGCATAAGTTCGAACAATGAGAGTGTAGATTATATCTGCATCTTCTGTATTGAGGGAATCGCGTGTGGATATGCTTGGGGTGAAAGTGGTTTGGGGGTTGGAAAAGAAGATCAGCATGATGATATTTTGAGTCACCACGAAAGAGTTGTAATATTTTATCTGTTCTCCAGTGTTATTAATTTTAAAAATTGAATAGGATAATTTTACAGATTTCTTCTTTCTGTTTCGGTTATTTGAAATGGAAACCATGAATCATTCGTAGATAAAAATTTTAATGATGAGGAGAATGATTTTAAATAAAAGCTTTTCTTGTTTAACGCTATAGAGTATTGAAATTAGTGTGACATACTCTGCAATTAATACAAAAAATACCTTCCATTGTTCAAGAATTTTTCTGCTGTAACATAATTTCTTTCATTAACTGCAGAATTGCATTATTTCAAAGATTCACGCAAAATAAACAGAAATGTCCAAACGCTATTTAGTTTTCCGTATATATTTTTTGATAAATATTTCATTTTACAAGATAAGTTTTAGAAGTGTAATAAAACCTAACTATTTTTCAACGTGAAATATCATCAATAGTTTGATCATCAATCGTTCCAGTTCTAGAATTTTAATAAAACCTAAATAACTTTCAAAGTAAAAAATCATCAATAAAATATATACGTTGCGATAATTTTATTTAACTCACTCAAAATTTCAATGAAAAGTACTATATTTAGTGTTCAAGATAATCAAGGAAGATTTCCTGTCAACCAGAAATGTTCAAATATAATATTGTTATCTCAGAAACACAATGTGGCAGTAACGAAGGCGTTTTCATTAGTTGCGGAGTAATAAATGCATGCTAAGCATTTCTGTTAAGTACACAGTATTTTTACTTGGTACTCATTACTCACACATTGCAAAGATTAAACATAATCTTAATTCCACTAAAAGAAAGCGAATGGAGCCGAACGGGGCCACCAAAGTACTATGGGCATAGGTCTCACTTTTAGTTGCACGAGCACTGATCATTTTAAGCTACTGAATGTAATTGGCATTGAATTTAAAATACTAATAAGCTATGACACTCTTTGGATAATATGGTGAGTTAATGTGGTGTACTCGCACTGGGTATTCCAAATCTAACAGATGAATTTAAACTATCGATAAAAGAAAAAAAAGCGCGATTTAAAGTTACCTTTTTCTGCCTGATGTTTGAACCACTAAGAAATTTTTATCTCTCCGAGTCTTATTAAGTTACCGTTTAGGACATCAGGTGTCGCTGCAGGTATGCGACATTCTCTTTCGAAATTTTATTTACGAAATGTGTTTATGAGTGCTTGTTAAAGTGCACTTTTTCTTGTTAAAATATCGTTGTTTAGTTTTTTGCAGCAGTCTTTGCAACATTTTCATACTAGTTTTTGCTTTACTTATTAAACAACGCCACCAGTTGACAGAAGTTAGAACTATTTTTTTTAAACAAAATTCCCTGGTTTCTCAAACATAGCCCCGAAAAGGAAACATTTGCTTTGCGTTCTGTGTTTCTCTACTTCATTTTCACAACATTCATTTTTAGGACACTCTCAATATGCAGACTACCTTGTTGCAGGACTGCGGAAAGTCACCAGAAGACCAGACAGGCTTGAACTTTTGAAATGGCATTCCTGTATGAATGTCATGAACTTATATTTATATATAAGGTATAGTTATCTAGATCAGCAAATTATTTAATGGAACCGCAAGAAAGGTGAAAGCAATCAATATTTTTTATTTCTGTAAACACGTAAATGTTTAAACTAATTATTTCATTTAAAAACGCTTTAAAATATTTTCAAAGTACATCATTGTAAGAGAAACATTTTTGATCACTGAAATTCAAATATTTATGAATTTTACAGAATAACGAAAACTGTACTGTGCCAATTCGTCAAATGGAGTAAAAATTAGTGTGACGTAGTAAAAAATATTTGTGGGAAACACAACAAACTTGGTTCACAACCCCTCCTTCCAGGATTTTAATAATTCTGTCCCTTTTAAGTAATGGCTAAAGATGTTTAAAAAATTTAATTTCGAAAATGATTTCACAGTTTTATTTGTTGACCATTTCATGGCTCAAATATAATAAACAATAGCATCCTTTGACAGTTGATTAAGTTTTTCCATGCTGAAATGTCAAACGGTAAAGATAACTATCTTTTATATTTGTCTTACAGTGTAAACACGATGAAAAGTGGAATTGGACTGTAATATATTAAATTATAGTTTCCATTTAACTTGTGAGTAATTGCATTTTCCCATTGCCCCAGAAAGTACTGCGTTTTGAAATAAAATTTTAGATTAATGCGACGAATTGAAAATTGTTTACAGCATTGACAATTCATTTATGAGACATGAGATATTTTTGCCCCTTACAATTTTTTTCCCACACGTTAATCTTTATAAAATTCTATAAGTTTAAAATTGTTTATTTTGTACATCTTAATGGTACTTCTAGTGTCATGACAAAGAGACTAGTTGCTGAAAATGCAATATTTAAGGAAGCTTATTTAAAAATTGCAGTAAGTGATAGTGTATGTGTAGAGAGGGGCGTGTGTAGGCGCGTAGGTGTGTGTATAAGCTTGTATAGAACTTGAACGCCACCGTCTCTGTGGGTGCATCGGTTCCGGACTAGAGACGTAATTCGCACCTATAGGGGCGAGCTGCAGGTGCAGATGCACCTTGTCAAAAATCAAGAAAAGCCTACTGAGGGCAAATGAAAGTAACAAACAATTCGTTGATTGCTCAAAAAAAAAAAAAAAATGTCAACTATGTTAAATCGATTTAAAAAATGTGTCTAACATATAATGACTTTTCTTTTCGCAGTTAGTTGTTTTGTGTTCCAATTACGGCCTTTATTTACGCAGCACAGTTTTTATAAATTAATGCCTTTTGTCCTACTGTCTTCCTGAAAAACTTTCCAACTTTTGAAGCATATTCTACATCAGTATTTTGAAGCATATTCTACATCATATACAACAAGTATCAAGCACTATTTCCGTAATTTATTTTCCGCAAACTACTTCTTTTTTATGATGTCCTTGACATTTTCAATTGATCTTTAGCTCTAAAAAGTTCACTCCAAGATACTTTCCTTCCGCATAACCCCGCCCCCCCCCCCCCCAAAAAAAGAGAAAAAACCTATTAAAGACCAAACAATGATCTATTTCATTGTATTTTTGAATTCCTAGACGCTCTAAAATGGAAAAGTACAAAAACAACTTATTTTCCTTTAAACATTTTTCCGGAAGTTACGTGCTTGTGATCACTAACATTATGCCAACAAATTAAATCCACTTCAACTTAAATTCCTTTGAGAGAGAGAGAGAAAAAAAAAATCATTCATGCAAGAAGAAAATGGTAAAAGGCCCTTTTTGTTCCTCAGCCTTGAAAAATAACACGAAGAGAAGTAAGGGCATCTCAATCTTCACCTTTTCTTAAACTTCTTTTCACAGATCGCTGAACACCTTCGCTAATTACCCACCTCTCTGCTTTGTCAGTTTTTTTGGTGCAAAAGAGTAACTTCCTCGGACAATGGACAGGAAACGGAAAAGGAAAAAGAACTTCTTACAGGGCCCGCTCGGACACCATGCAATTCCGTTTTGTCACAGCAGATGGTCACTTTCGCTCATTCCTCCGGGACACGCCCACTTTTCTCAGAGTTGGGCAATTTGTTTAACCACTCGATTTCTTTTTTCCGACGTGGTTTAGAGAGTGCTGTACTGGAAATGAAGGCGGAGGTCAATATCTTTGATTTGAACGAGTATAACAAATAGTTAGTTGTTTTTTATATATGATGACTAGCAGCACTCGCACAGCGATGCATGTGCAATAAATGTAAAGGATGTCAACTGAATAAATTTAAATTCACTAAAACCCTTCTTGGTTATCCGGCCCTCTAACGTACGTACACATATGGATAGGTATGATACAGATAAACATATTGTTAGACGAATTTTGATAATGTAAAATACATTTAATTTAATTTAACTATATCGTTTAATTAAACATTTAACTATATCATTTAATTAAACATTTAATTTAACTATATCATTTAATTGAAACCAATTTCATACTGAAAATACAGCACCACACTTCTTCAGATGGAAAATAAATTAATGCAGATTAAGATATTTTAAATAATGAAATTAATTGGGATCAAATTTTCGTTTATAAATTGCTCAAATGTTTACTACAGATAATACAGCAGAAGAGAAATTTTTATAAACATTTCGTTAAATCATACTATACAAGCTGTACATCAATAAATATTTATACAAACATAATTAGGCAGTATATCAATGTTAAAGAAAATTGTAAAAACTCGTTTTTATCGGTTGATTTATCAATCACTTTTGGACTTTATGTTTTTACCGAGCAGATACACGCAGATAGACACGGGGCCGCCCTGACGAAGATGAAGGACGAAGCCTTAAAAATAGACGGTGAGGCCGCTTTAACACTTTAAGTGATCGGATTGATTTGAAGTGTTTTAAGGATGGAACTTTAAATGAAGATGTAGGGATCTTCAGTTTGCACAAGATGAAATTTTTTGTTCTCCAACTACTACTCCTGTGCCCTCCCATATATAAGAAGATATAGATTAGCATATTGATGTATACCAAATGAAACTAGCTGAAATAAATTTTAATTTAGTTATTTCATTTCATTGAAACTAATGTAATTTAACGCGTCAAATATAGCACCAAACCTTCCCACTTAGAAAAATAAGTATATGAAAGCTAGGCATTTTAAGTGTTCAGTTTAACTGTCCTCAAAAACCTTCGTTTTCATTTTTTCTAAGATATTTGTTAAGGTCATAGCGCAACAGAAACAGATTTATTTTGAACGGTTTTTTTTTACATCAAACTTTGGTAAAATTACACAATTTCAAATTGTAATAGTTATTTAATAAAATATAGTAAAACAGAAGCATTCTGATGCAAACTATACAGCAATAAATATTTACACAAGCATGATTAGGCACTATATCAATGCTAAAGAAAATTGTAATAAATCGTTTTTATCGGTTGATTTATTCCTCACTTTTGAACTTTTTGTTTTTACCGAGCAGATACACGCAGATAGACACGGGGCAGCCCTGACGAAGATGGAGGACGAAGCCTTAAAAATAGACGATAAGGCCGCCTTAACACTTCAAGCGATTGGATTGATTTGAAGTGTTATAAGGATGGAACTTTGAACGAAGATGTATGAGTTTTCAGTTCGTGCGAGATGTCAGTGGACGGCAAAAAGGCTGAAATAACATTTATATATTGCAATTCTGTTTACTTCTGTGAAATGGGGTTTGGAAAAGGATTTTTATTTCCGTGGAAGCGATTAATCATCTCTTTTTTCGTGGTTTGTCTTATATGTGATGTATTGATAACATTTCTGGAACTAGGTTTGAAATTTTTAGTTTCTGGTGTAACACTTGAGTGGTAAAAAGACAGTTAGTTGTGATAATGTCTAATCTGATGAAAGAAAATTCTTTTTACTGATGAGACATTTTATTAAAGTTATACTTTTAGGAAAAAACATACAAATTGAACACAACTGTTTTTCAACACAACGCAAGCATTTCATTAGTGTAAGAACATAACTATGGGGTTGCTGGGTAGACTTTTAAACAATCTGCTCTTGCTTGAGACCTTTGGTTGTAAAAAACAAAATAGAAACCCTGTTTTTTTTATTTTATTTTATTTTTTTATTTTTTTTTTTTTTTTACTAGCATGAAATACGAAAAAAAGAAAGGTGAGTGGGCGAACTTAACAACTTTAGTACAACTGTTTGTTGAATTCGAAAAAAAAAAGATTTTTTGCTTCCACAACAATACATAGTTTCACACTTGAAATAGGGTGCAAAAAATAATATTTCTCACAATCATACGCATAAGTTAGAACTTTTCGTATAAAATTTAAAAAAAAAAAGCTATAAATTCATAAACTTTGAAAACTATTCCGACAACGGTAAAATGCACCTTCAAGCGTTTTTTTTTTAAAGATGTGACATATCTTTTTGTAGAAAAATTTCGAAACGACTCGATAATTCCTGCCAAAAAGTTTTTTTGGAATTTATACCAGTTTCATGAATGTGGACTTTTCACAGTTGTAAAATATACATTTAACTACCATTTGGAAAATATATCCAGGTCCTTTTTCAAGTGTTTCACGTTTAACTCGATCCCTTCCCAGCCTACTCCTCACTACTCCTACCTACCCCAGACTACTCCTCAACTAAGGTGCAAATGCAGTCTCTGTTTATTGTAGTTTTGTAAGAGAAAAAAGCAGTTCATCTAGTTTTTTCCAATTGCTGTCTTCACTTCGGCCATGTTTGCTAAAAGGCTGTAGAAACGCTCTGCCGGCCGCCTTGTCTAGTGGTCAGAAGAGTTTGACCGGGATGGGAATCCCGGCTCGGGCATGGATGTACTTTCGTTTGCTTTTGTCCGTTCTCTATGTGAATGTGTGCGTTGTGAATGACAGCCGGTTCTGTAAACGTGTCTCATGGCATGGGTGTTGAGCTAAATCGGACTTCTACCGTAATGGTGCTAGTAAAAATGAAAGTCGTACCTTTGCCACCTTAAATCGTGTAGATGTATCTACTTATGCTGGGATATCTGAGTGGTATAATTAACAACAGCAGTGCTCTTTGTGGAATAGGAAGGGGCTCAAAAGGCTTTTACAAGTTTAGTTTTCTGACTTCCTCGGGAAAGTTACTGACTTTTAGCGGGAAAATTACTGTTTTTTTTTTTTTTTTTTTGCCAATTATGTTCCTTACAGAACTTAGGCATATTAGCTGCCCATTATTTACCGAGAATGTTTCAAAATTTTTGTGCAGTGCTATAAGCATAATTTTCTCAATACACATCTAATATACAGGTGAAGATGTTTAAGAGAGCAATGCAAAAGATGGATAAACCAATATGATTAGTTGCTTTCATTAAGAAATCACCTGTTTTCTGACAGAGCTATATATCACCACGAGAAACAAGAGGTGATTTATTCTGCCGTGGATATGTAAAAGACAACATATGAAGAAATTAATATTTATACGTTTTTGATTTCATATTATACCCTGTTACTTTAAAATAGGCGTATCAAGTTAGAAATTTTGCGTAGTGGGTCATTCCATAGTGACTAACGTAACATTCGGAGCTGATTTTGTAACCGATTTTACTTGTAACTTAAAGTATAAAAAATATTTTTTAGTTATGTTGGTGGATTTACAATGTACATGGTATCTATGTATCATTTCTGCTGAGAATTTAAAACAACATTACTGACAGTAGATTTTTTTTCAACCAAAATAGCAGTGTGACTAACGTAACATTTTTGCAACCCTGAAAATGAATGCTCCTGTTGTGAGGCAAAAATTTCTCAAAGTTAAGCAAGTGTTAAAAATTGAATGATATATTTGAAAAATGGGTAAAGTTAGTTTTTAAAAACATAAAACACATTCATTAAATCTTAATTTTTTTTTAGTCTTAAATGTAACTTTTACTCAAGATGGCGTGTGACAAACGTAACGTAACTAACGTAACCATCGAATTACAAGCAGTAGAAACATTACAAACTATTTATTATGGCTAATATCAGTGATAATTACAATACTTTTTAATTTTTTAAAACTTCTTATGTTATATGATTCTTTTTTATTATTTACTTATTTTTTGATACTTTTTTCACTTCGGTATTTTTTTTTCTTCGGCTGAGGTTGACATTTCTATGGAATGACCCTAGTCTCTATGGAAACCATACGAAAGAAAACAGCTCCACTCTTTTTTTTAATGCACTGATGTCGAGACATTTCATTCATTTTATGTTCATCAAATTAGGTTTTCGGGTTTGTTTGTATTTTCAAGCTCAGTTATTTCTCAACGTTTTCTAACAAATCTGGTCATACATAAGTAAAGCAAAAATTTCCAAGAAAAAGTTGTGTTTTATTAACCCATTAATGCCTGACATTTTTTCCCCAAAGATATTTTGTATACTGGTTAGTGTTAAATGGGCAGGAAAAATAATAAAAAAATATCATGTAAAAATATTTTTTTTTATTAAGGAAAATAAAATCGCCCCTTGAAAGTTACGATAGACACCAGAGGGTACATACTCTTTTTACTAAAAATTTTTTCTGCCTACGACATAACATTTAAAAAGACATTTTATAAGAAGAAATAAAATCAGCAATTAACATAAACTGGGAAGCTGGGAATAACTATGAAAACTTAGCTTTTTTTCTTGAGATTGTGAACGATGTCATTTTTGATAAAGATCATATTAAAACTGCTACAGAACACACTTTACAATGATTATATGCTGCAATCTGTTAATAACGAATTGAAAAAATACCAAGGTACTTATTGAACACTATTCTTGGTTGAAATGTTCATTTTGGGGAAATTCAAACCCTTTTTTGGGCCGTCCTTAAAATGGGACGCTAGGCATTAATGGGTTAATGTTGATTTTTCAATAGAGTAATAGTTTAAGCACAAAGAAAATTTCAACCGTTTGCATTTAACCATTGTTGCAGAAGCTAAGCGGGAAAAAGTCCATAGCACCGTAACTATGACAACCATCAGGGGAAAAGTGCATAGAGTGGGAAATTCATTTTACTCTGAGACGCCAGCTCTCATTTGCACAAAGTATAACACACGGGAATCATTAGATTGTGACATTCTCTTCATTCTCTGCTTTCAGCGGAATCCAAATAAGCAAGAATCTACGATAAAGATAAAACACAACAAATGACAAAAATGATTTTACAAAAAGAAAGATGTAAATTTTTAAATTTACCATCTTACGGCATTATTGCCCTTAGTTTGTCTCTAACTGAAAGCTCTAAACTCCGTTTACATTAGTTTGAAATATTCATCGAGAATGAACTGATGACTTAACAATACACACCAACAGTAACAAATACCCTGAAACAAAATCAGAGTTTAATTCTGAATGAGATTAACAAGCCTGAGCTTTTCTAAAGATTCTCAAGTGTCTAATGAAAATCATTACTTCTGTCCAATTTTCCCCGTGTCTTTGTTTAATTTGATGCAACAACAAAAGGATTTAAGTTCTTTTAAAACAAAGATATTATCCATGTATAATTGGCCGTTGTAGATCTGCCTTTTATCCTTTGAAGGTTTGCATAATGGATGATAGAATGTCTAGTTCGTAAAATGGATTTATCTATTGTTCATACCCGGACCCTTTTATTGGTGGATTTATTATTGGATAAATACGTTTTAATTGTGCTTCAGGATTTTGGGAATGAGAGTTAAACTTAGCACAATTAACAATGTTTGTATTCAAGAATACCTTTAGAAAAGTAAATGTGTACTCATACTACATTTTCTGGAAATGATACTAAAGTGGCATAGTGTTGGGACAGTGTTGAAAGCGTAATTTTTGTTTACAAAAAATAATAACGAAAATCTTTGGGCAAAATCGGTAATTGGAGGAGAGAGGGTGGGGAGAGCAAATGTCATTTGCTATTTTTGAACCCTTTTTTTTCGGATAAATATTAAGATTTCCTGTAATTGAAAGTTGCTATAAACTGCCTTAAAAATTCATACTTTCTTCATAAGAACATAAATGTTTGACAAATTATTTCTGAGAGAAATGGAATAGAGCCACAGAACGAAAGAGAGAGTAAGAGAGAGATTAATGAGACGTGCGAAAAGATTTATCGTTTGATTAAAAAAAACAAAAAAAAATGAAAAACAAGATATAGTTAATGATTTTAATTCAGGTAAGCATTTGGATTTCGAGCTTAACTACCAATAACTGTAGTTTAAGCAACGTAGAAGCTCCAAACATATCCAACCAATACAAGAATAATACGTTTACTCAATTGATATCGAAAATAAATGTACAAGTGTGTTTACACCACCAAATTTGATTGTATCACGAACTTTTAAAACAAGAAGGTTAATTTGCTTTTTAATGACATCTCAAAAATAAGACAGGGATAATTGAGGTTCTCTGAAAATTCTAAATATTTTGTTACCAGGTTACACTCGTAATTAATGGTCATTCTTGAGAAAATGGCATAGAAATATGTTTTTGCCTATCTCGTTGACTCCCAACTACCTACCACAAACAGACGAAATCCTCAGCTAAGCAAAACCATAGTGTAAACTTGTTAAACGTACCTGATTTCTCGGAAAAAAAAGAGAGAAAAATCGGCATTAGGACAACAACATATCCAAATATCATCAGTAGTTACGGCTTTATACAAATCTGATCCACAAAAACTGAGAAATAGTTATTAATAAGCGAGCCATTGCAATACTTTAATAAAGGCAATATAATTTCCTGCAAATAAGACAAAAATATGTAACTGTGATAAAAACGTAAGTAAATATATTCGATACATCATCTTTATATTTATGGATCTTCAACCCATGGAATTATTAAACAACACCATTAAGGTGTTATTGTTGTTCCTCAACTACTATTTCACCACGAATAAAATTAACTTGAGTTAAAATACTAAAAATGAAAGATACGTTTTTATGAGCCGAAATAAATACTTTAGCTGCATTTAGCAGTACTGCGATGCCAAATAAAATAAATCAGCTACAATATTGAAGAAATATTTTAATAACTATTACATTTCCTTTCCCTTTTCATTCGTTACAAAATTGCAACTTTGTGCATTATGCAAGAAGCATTTGTATTATTAATCCAACCAATTGCTATAAACGAACATAAATATTTATGACCTTATTTGACTTCCTCTTTACGTGAAAAAAAATTACAAAAATAAATGGATGATAAAAATAAATTACTACGTCGTCCTTTGGAAAAATTCCTCGTTTCATTAATGAGTGTTTATACACGCGAAACGTGGACAAAAGTCTTTTATACAGCTTCATTAACATTAATTTTATTCACAACTTCATATTTATTTTGCCAAGTTCAGATTAATAAAGATAGTGATTTGTTGAATTTTTATTGCTTCTAATTCTATTAATCTACATGGAGAAAATTACTTTTGGGAGTAATTGCTTTAGAATGTGTTAGGGTTTTTTTTTAAATAATTTTGTTTATACTTAATTCCAAAAAGATGAAAATGAATTGGATTTTCTTTTACATATTTCGAAGATTTTGGGGCTTGTTCAAATCATAATTACCATAATATTAATTTAAGAAATACAAAAAAGAAATAACACAAAAATATCAGCATAGAATAATTGTAATTCAATTATAAAAAGTATTTCTTTTTACAGTTTTTAAATAAGAGTGTGTGCTACTCTATATTAATACAAAGTTTGTGATTAGCTTGGATTCCTATGTTTAAATAAAACAAAGGAAAAGAGTGCTAATTTTATTACCAAGTTGGTAAAATTAATGGTAACGAACAGTCTACAAACAAAAATATATTTAAAAAGTATATATAATAGGATTCTTGGAAAGACAGCGAAACAAAATAGCCTGAGCTTTTGGAAAGTAATATTAATTCTTATAAGTTAATAATAACTAAACTAACTATACATTCTTTCCTTTTATTTGTTTCTTTAATTATGTCATATCTTTGCGAACATTTTCATAATGGTTAATTAAAATAAATATGAAATATTTTTCTGCCGGATTCGTCGATATCTTTCTACAAATTTTATTTTCTTTATACCACTTTCATTTACCATGAAGAGAACTTTTACTAATCTATGCTAATCTTTACTAACGATGATTTTAACTATCGATGTTCTGTCATCGAAGTTGAGACAGTCAGATAAACAGAACAGTGGTTGCTCTTGCAGTAAATCGTCATCGTCACTGGCAAAGGATAAAATAGGAATTTACATCTCGAAAGTTGTTTCAATTGTGTTTTAAAGCATTGCGTTTAAGTATATTTTCAGCTTTACTTAATTCAACTTATTTTCTAACCGATCCATAAAGTCCACATTTTTCAGATATCACACCGCAAATATCTTGGCCGTAACTAAAATTTCGTTTCTTAGAGGGTTTTACCAAACACATTCCTTGTGAAATCTATATAATTCATTAAATTTGATTTAATTGCTATATTCTTTTGATTTTTGTTGCTTTAGATTATTTAAATGAGGACGTGTTGCTTTAAGGGCATTAACATAGTAAATGTAAAAATAGGCTGGTCTATCAAATGAAGGGGAACAATTCTGATGTGTGTACTAGGGTGGGGCGAAAAATAAAAAGTTTTTCAGATTAACTTCTAATAGTTGACAAAAGTTGTCTTTGCTGATAGTTAGCTTTTGTGCAAAATTTGAGAAAAATCGGTTAATATCTTCAGGGAGAGCTGCGATCGCAAAGTTTTACCATAACTTTTATCGGGATTTTATGGTGAAAATATGAAAAACAATGCCGTTAACTAATCTCATTGCATTTTTTTTACTCCTAAGATACATTCAAGCATTCAAAGCATACGAAATAACTCACAAAATTTAATTTATATGATATATTTATATTTCAAGCACTTAAAAAGAAACAAAAACGTGAAAAAAAGTGATTTTTTTTAAATATAAATATATCATATAAAATAATGTTTGTGAGTCATTTCATATGCTTTTAATGCATGAAAACATCTTCTGAGTAAAAAAAAACGCAAAGAGATTAGCTAAAGGCATTCTTGTTGATATTTTTACCATAAAATCCATAACAAAGCTATGGTAAAACTTTGCGATCGCAGCGCCCCCTGAAGATATTAACCGATTTTTCTCAAATTTTGCACAAAAGCTAACTATCACCAAAGACAACTTTTGGCAACTATTAGAAGTTGATCTGAAAAACTTTTTATTTTTCGCCCCACCCTAGTGTGTACTACATAACTTACTTGTACCCTCATTAAATAATTGAAGTCCTTTTAACAACTCAAAGAGAAAAATTGATGCATATACTAATTGAAGTGTATTTGGACTAATAATTCTTAGATTCATACATTATGACACTTATAAAATGCTTTAAATGCAGTTTTTTAATTTTCAAATTTTTTGGTGTTTTTATTAACTGCATTCAAAATTTGAAAGAAAAAACTGTATTTTTTTTTTGTAAGAAATGACGTTCGCAATAACAGCAATAAAAATAAATACCACAGATAAAAAACTGAATCTGTACAATTATTCAATTATAATAATAATTTCATTTTTCAAATATCATCGATACAAAAATTCCAAAAAAATAAAAAAGGTAATAATATTTTCAGCAAAAACAGCATATAAGAAGCATTTTTTGGAATACCTTAAAAAAAATTGGGAGGGGTTTTGAACCCGAAAAGCCCGCCCCATAAATACGGCCCTAGCTAATATACACCATTGAGAAGGAATAAACGTGGAGAGAGTGAAGTCTTCCATTCCTGAAGCAAAGATATTAAGTCACGTGCCATATTTTAAAGTAAAGTATTGGAGGAAATCAGTTTTCTTTCACTTATTTTACGCACAACGTGTCTCTCATTCGCCGATGTTGAACCATGTGACTTGGGATCCTTGTTTCAGCTTTTTCTAAACCAATTTTTAGACTTGCTCCCTTCAGTTACTAATATCTGCAAAAGATATATACACACAAAAATACAAACACGTTTATTTGGAAGAATTTTATGCAACAAATTTATATTATAAATTAAGATTATTAAGAGACAAGTAGTACATGTTTAAAGACATAAAATGTTTGCGTATACATGCGCGTTGCACGGCTGTGTGTGTGTATGCATGTATACTACTCTGCAAAAAATACACGTTGTTTATAGAGCATAATATTGCTAATTGTATAGTAATTTTACAGTAATAAACTACAAAATTGCTATTTTTACAGTTAGTAAACTGTATAATTGCTAGTTTCACGTTTTATTACTGTGCATTTTAGTTTAAACTGAAATCTCTGCTGCCAGTATTATACTGTTATTTTTACAGTATAATACAGTTTAATTTTAACTGTAAAATTGCTAATTTTACAGTAGTAAATTGTAAAATATCTAGTTTTACTGTTTTTTACTGTGTGTTTAGCTTTAAATTTGAACCTCTACTGCCAGTATCATGCTGTACAACGAACAACATATAGCAACGGAAAGAAAATACAGCAATAATACCCCCAATTTCATCGCACAGCTTTTCACAGATAAAGTTCTGCTTTAAAACTCCAATTAGATCTTCCTCCTTAACTCATTACAACAGCTAATCTTGAATGACACCGAAAGAGAAAACTTCGAAATCCTGTTTCAAATTCTACCCTTCAGAACAAACAAGCGACTCAACTCAAACAAGAGCTTCCCTCACTTAATAACCTTTTATACATTCTGCATATCAGGGGGATCTCAGTGGTTGATTAACGAGTTTTAAACTGGAACCTCTGCCGACAGTTTTATAATATTGTTTTTTTAGTATGATACAGCTAAATTTTACGGCAATAGACTGTAAAATTTCAACTTTACGGTAAGAAACTGTAAAATTGCTAGTTTTACAGTTTATCCCCATGCACTTTGCAGTTGTAAATTGGAACCTCGGCTGAACGTATTATGTTGTAAAAACAACAGTTCATTTTTTTCAGTGTACAAAGAACGACATGTAGCAACGGAAAGAAACTGCAACAATAATACCCTCCATTTCACCGTACAACTTTTCCCAGCGAAAATTCTGCTTTAAAACTCCAATTAGATCTTCCTCCTTAACTCATTACAACAGCTAATCTTGAATGACACCGAAAGAGAAAACTTCGAAATCCTGTTTCAAATTCTACCCTTCAGAACAAACAAGCGACTCGACTCAAACAAGAGCTTTTCCCTCACTTAATAACCTTTTATACATTCTGCATACCAGGGGGATCTCAGTGGTTGATTAACGAGGAAGAGGAACCATCATTCTTAAACCTCGGCTTCTGTTTCCCGCCAATTACCCTTAAGCCCTTTAAGAGCCAATAAGCTTCAGCCTAAGGAATCGGTTAAAAAGCAGCCTAAGATCCATTAAGGATGTTAATGAGCGGTCTTGACCGAGCTGGGTGAACGTCATTTTGTTTTCTTAAAAATGCATCGCAGAACTCTTCTTTTAAAGGAGTGTCCTTTTCTTTCCTGTTTAGAAGATGGGATATTATTCGCATTAAAATTATGTCTTAAATAGATTAGTTATTGTTGTTTTCCGAAAATTAGAACTATGAAGGTGTTAGCACCCTATTCTTCTGTTGACTTAATTTTTTGAATTAAAGAAGTTAATTATATGATGATTATAAATTTGATAAATATTTATCAGTAAGGTGATATTACTGGAAGGATGCATTTTTGAAGCTTATAAACGTAGATTTGATGGGAGTCTTTACAGCACTGTAGGATTTCTTTATGAGTAAAAAGTGGTTTTACATCAAATTGGATGTCTTTTGGATTTATAACTCAATACTATCATATTACTAGAGCATTACAATGATAATGCAAATGTAATGCTATCAATTTATGTAACTAGTTATTAGCTATTTTTTTAAATAAATTTACGTTTTTTAATAAATGAACGTCTGTAAGTACCCTTCGCCAATTAACCAGGCTTACTAAATTTTTATACATATTTTTTCTTTCTTTACTATGTATTACTTACGCTTTAGTTGATAGAGATGGTATGAATACTGACAGTGTAACATGGATACAAAAACAGAGATAAACCACTAGATGCTCTATTGTGTTAAATGTCGGTTAGTAAAGTTGATGTTCCAATTTACCAAATTCTAGAGAGAGAACCAGTGACCAGTGAGAGTTTGAAAATCAGCTCATAGCAAAACTAGCGCTTAGATATTTTCACGTAAATAAGGAGATAGCTTTTTAACTTGAGATCATGCAATACTTTCCAATATGAAAATGGTAACAATAGTGTGCAACCCGCATTCTGTTATACAATGTTTTTACTGCGGGTTGCATGTGGCACGTTTTAGGAGGAAGCCTTGTAGCACCAGCAATTAAGGGTACCGTAGGGTGCCATTAAGGGAAATTGTGATGGATGAAACAGCGGATGAAACAGCAGTTCATCCAGTTTCAGTGAATGAAGCAGCGTTCTATCCTAAAAGGTGTGTCATATGCAACCCGCAGTTCCAATAGTGCAGCATCTAATTTTTAATCGTATTAAGAGGATATAAAATTACAATGATCATTATCTGTATTATAAGCACAGATATAGATTGACTAGATCAGTGGTTCTCAACGGGGGCGATACCGCCCCCTGGTGGGCGGTGAGACGATGTTGAGGGGCGGTGAACTTCTTTTGGGCGGCAGGGGGGCGGTGGACATATTTTGGGCGGTAAGGGGGCGGTGGGTGTATTTTAAAATTTGAGAGAATATGTTTTGGGCGGGGGCGATAGGAAACCCTTTTCCCATAAATCGGTACGGATAGCTTTAAAAAAAATGTCTATGCTTATCTCCCGAACCCTGATCTTTCTACTAACGTCCTCAAATATAGCCAAAATTTGTCAATAGCACTTAAATTTCAAAAAAGGCTTTGGAGATGGGTCTCCACTTTCATAGCGTAACTATCTAAAATAGCCTTAAAAATGTGTCCATTTAAAAAATGCTCAAGGAAGAGTCCTAAATTCCTCACCCCTCCTTGCTCCCTTAACTTTTATAGTCAAAAAATAGTTTAAAGTTACGTTTTGAAAACTTCACTTTTAAAAAACTTCCGGGGTAAAGATCCAAAACCACCCACCTCTTTCACTATCATAACCACACTTAGCTTACAAATTTTGTTTTTATACATTTCTGCCGAAGAGCTACGGGGAACCACCATTTTAAAAGACAGCCAATTGATTTTTTCAAAAATGATTACGGGAAGGAATCTCTAACTACCCGCTACTCTTTCCCCAAGCATGACCAAAAAGAACCTAGAATTGCGTTTTTAGGAAGTCGGTTTCTACAAGTTTTTAGAAGAGACTTTCTTCTCACCAGAATTGATCGCCTTTTGTGTTGTAAGAGCATCGCCGTAACAACACTAAAGGTAGTTCACAGTTGCGTTTTTCAAAGTACAATGGGAAAAAAATTTCGGAGAAAACTCCCAAACTTTTACCATCCCCTGAACCTCAACAAAACATTTTTAAATTGAGGTTTTTAAGACTTCAATTTCAGAGAACACCGGAAGGAGCTTTGACCCCCTAACATGACTAAAAAAACCTTAAAATAACTTTCAATTTTGAAAAAACTTCATGAAGTTTTTTCCCTTTGTTAATGTTACCAAAACTTGCCTAACATTACGTCAAGTTTAAATGCTTCACTGTGGTGAAGTCGGAATCTAACTCTTAACCCCACGAAACTTAAGATTAAAGGCACTGCGTTTTTAAGACTATTTTCAAAACAAGCATCGTCTTTACTGTCATGTCTCCAAAGGCATACTATAATTGCGTTATTAAGAATTGTAACTTTTGGCATTTTATCCAACCTTCCAATCCATAAAATACTCAAAAAGAATTTCTCTGAATTGAACTTATCTTCTAATTTGTAAATTTTACTTATTTCATTTTATCCCTCCAATTAAAACTTAATTTTTAATCTTTAAGTATGACATGTACGGGTGGTAATTTCAAGTTTTCGTCTCGCCTGGAAAAAATCGAAAGTCAGACTTTGTTATTGCCATAAATGAGGGATGCGTATTGCATAGTTGCAAGTAAATAAGAACAACACGGATTGGACTGTTTGGGGAACTATTTGAACGCAGTGCAGTATTCAAAGTATATTGGTTTTATTGGTTTTCAAAAGAAAAAAATTTGAAAACAACGCATTTTTATTTCAAACCTTTTTGTTGTTATTTAGGTTCAAAATGTTTCACTCAGTTAATGGAACATTCTAGGCACTTGGTTGATTCTTTGACACACCTTTTTGGAGGAAAAACATTGACTGCTTTAAAAAAAAATCATATACTTGAAAAGTTTTTTTACTCCATAGCCATTTTTCAACTATCTATTTGGGCAAAATTATAGAGTTAAACTGGCCAATAAAACTGCTTTTCCTTCTTCCGTTTCATAACCTTTTGCAAAGGGGGCGTTGAAAATATTTTCAGTCTTAAAGGGGGCGGTAGCTGAAAAAAGGTTGAGAACCACTGGACTAGATATTTTCATCATCGATATTATTCATTATACCACTGTACTTCAAACCTTCAGACACTTTTTGAACTCGTTTTAAACGTATTTTACAAAACACTTCTTATACCACGCATCAGAACATTGATTTGGTTAATTATACAGTTTTAACACTTTTGTGCTGCCATGTAATAATACTTTTTGATATGTGACTCATGTTTTTTTTTTTTTTATATTAGATCACTTCGCAGCACATTTTATGAGAAACTTTTTAGAGAAAATATGGAGCACCCTTTGCTTATAACAGCAGTTGTTACTCTTAATTTTTACTGAAAGTTCGAAGAAAACAGGCGGCCAAAGGCTGACTTATCCAGTAGTTTGGTCCCCGAAGCGTGCACGTGGTAACACTAACATATGTACAAAAGTCACGTTGAAGAAAACTGGTGTCTAATCTTCAGATATATTGCATGATTGATGTTAGGTCGTTTTAGTTCATAAGTTATTATCAAATTTAAGAAATCAGTTAGCTTGCTAGATTTGTTCAAAGTGACCTTTTACTCAAATTCTCATCAGTTATTTTTTACGACGCAGCAACCGGTTACTATAATTTTGTATTTTAAAATGCTTCAAACAAGGCTGGATCCAAACGTGTCTAGGAACCAAAATGGTAAATAGGTCAGTCTGTTCTCTCAGGGAGCTCTAGGATAGCCATTTTTAGCTGGCATTTGACGCAAGCCAAAAGTGTTCCATTTAACAAAATTTCTAAAATTAGCATATTGAGAGATTCTATCGTCTGGTAATAAAAGAAAACTATTGGAATTATATTTGTGCAAAAGGAAGTAGTGATTTCACAAGTGCGCTTAAATGTGTTCTCAGTTTGTTCTCAAATATGCTTTCAATGTCTTCATTATATGCTCAAAAGAGCACCTAATCTGTACCAAATGAGCTCCTACGACCAATCGAATTTCACTATGAAAACACTGGTAACGATTTTTTACAAGTAGTTTGTTTACAGTACTACAAATTAAAACATGTGTATGCTCGTGTGTCTACCTGTGTATTATTTTTCCTTACGATATTGCATCGATTTATTCTTATGCTTTGTCACATTCTTTCAAAAATGGTTCAGCTGTTCTTTTATGTTTTGTTTCAGGTTTTTCAAATTTTTAGCTGTTTCTGTGTATTTATCGTGTTTTTTCAGTTAAACTTATGAATAAAAAATCTCAGCAGCTTTGTATGTGCTACTGTTTTATTATAATGGTGATCTTTTTTTAAAACTAAACGCAGTTATGTATTTAATAGTTCTTTTGAGATTTTTGCTATTGAGCGAATATTTAGAAAAGTACCAATTTGAAGTTGGAGTTTTCTGAAATTTTTTTTTTTTTTTTGCCGAAAAAAACTATTATTGGATTTTAAGTCTAAATTGGGTCTAAATGCAAGAAAATAAAAGGGGGGAGGTCAAGGAAGTTATTTACCCCCTCCTTAGATTACTCACTTTTAAGCCGTTACAGATCTGATAAATGTTACAGATCTGATGTTAATACGAGTTACATATTTGAGTTTATGCTTTCAGTCTTCGTTAACATCTCTAAATATGATATCATTTCCTTGTATTTTTAACATAGAATTAAGATAATTATATTAAAATACACATATTAGGGTAAAAAAATCAAATTTCATTATAAAAAAGCATTTCTTGGAAATAAAAATGAGCGATAAGATTTTTAGATAAAATAAATTATGAGATTACCAAATCCAAGCTAATAAAACATTTGTTTTGTTTTGAAACAACACACAACTTCAACTTTTTCAACACACAACTCTGCTGCTTGCTTTTCTTTAATTAGTTGCAGGAAATTTAATTTCTTGATCAGAAATTCAAATTTAGCATGCTAGTTTTTATCTAGTTGTTTAGCGAAGTTATGAGAAATTGAAGCACCAAAAATAAATAAATAAATAAATAAATAAATAAATAAAATAATAATGATTAATTAACTTAATTTCTGCAGTGTCAATTTTTCTTATTTTACTAACTTCTAGTGTTAGGTCATACAAACCAAAAACGAAGCAATTGTACTAAAACTCATTGTTTTTCATTTTTTAAGAACAAAAATATTCAATATATATGGCTAAAACCTATGATTTTTGCTTTTTATAATTCTGAAAGGTGTGAGTTAGTTCTGTAACATATTCGCTGTTTTTCAATGTTACCGCTCAGACTGTTACCGATCTGACAAACTGACAAAGTTTTTTTTTTTTTTTATTTCCGAGTCAATCGCACTAAACCAAAATCAAACACGTGGTTTTTTCACTTGTAATAAAGGACTATACTTATATATAAAATAATTTTTAAAGTAATAAAAACTGCGCATTTTAGAGCGTGTTACCGATCTGATGACTCAAATGACACACATTTTATCACTTTAAAAAATCTTACCTACAATTTTAGATGCACAAATGCAAATTTTTAATTACGATTCTATAAAACATCCCACCAGGTACTCAGTATCACGTGGTATAGGTGCAGGAAATGATTTTGGGAGCCTAAACATAGATCGGAAGTTATTGTTACCACTCTGACGGCGGAACTTGGGACACGCTTATTTCGCTTCGGCTAGAAAATCAGAAATCGATTAAAACAAAAATGAAGTAAAATATTAACAAAGGGGTAAAAATAGAATCGTTTTTTGTGCAAGTGCGTTTTTTTTGGGAAGTTAGAAAGTGCGCATGACCTGTTTGCATGCTAAGCTTTGCTACTGGGGACACGTTACCGATCTGATTTTTGATGTATAAAAACAATATTTTATGAAGAAAAAAAAAATTTTATTAGATGAAATGAAAGCAGAACCTTATCTTCTTTCTGGGGAAATTTTTTTTTAAACTAGTTATTGAAATACTAGTGAAAATTCACTTGGGACTCAAATTGGCACTTTTTTAAATATTAGCTCTATTGTGCTTTTTTTCCATGTGTTATGCTTCACTATTTTATTCCATTATTACTATTTTTTTCGTTGCAAAAATAAAAGCACACAAATATGATATTGAATTTAATTTATTTCCCCCAAACTATCATTATTATTATTAAGTGATTAAAGACGATAAAACAAAGTGAAATTAATAATTACAAGTTAATGGGGTAATTTTAAATCTACAGATCAATTTTTCATTCAATATGATGAACTCATTAATTATTAAAACAGTGTTAAAGATTCAAACAATAAACTTGAGTAAAATATTTCATACAAATCGAAAATACGGGACTTCTTACAAAGAAAATCTATATTAAAACTTAATCTTTATTTGTAGTTTATTTCTATTTATACACAATTTTGTGCGCTGTTTTTTGTTTGAGCACTTTCTTTTGTCTTTAAGTTTCTATTCTTTTTCTGTTTAATTTCCATTTTGAATAGTTCATTTGTTTTTTATGTATCTCACGTTTTAATGAAACGATTACTCTCAATTATTATTAATTTTCATTTATTTATATCTTTTACAGCTCAAAAAAAGGGGGGGGGGGTAAACTGGGATATCCTCCGTTGGTTTGAAAACGATAAGTAATATACAGGGTGTCCACTCCAATCGTGGACCAATAGCTAATTTCTAAACCGTTAGAGATAAGTATATAGTTTATTCAGGAAAAAATCTCCAAATTACGAAAGGAATTTCGGGTCTATTCAATGTTTTTCAAAAAATCAAATTTTGAAAAATTGAAAGATCGCTCCCTCGATGACGTCACGAAACAATGCAAAATCTTGATTTTTCAAAACGTCATAACTCGGTCAATTTTTGTGGTAGAAGAATGATTTTTTTTAGTTTTAAACATTACAGTGTCAAGAATGTTTTACTAAATATGATTGATAGGACTGGGGGGCTGTATAAAAATTTAAATTTCGTAACTCTTTCAAAATTTGATTTTTTGAAAAACATTGAATAGACCCAAAATTCCTTTCGTAATTTGGAGATTTTTTCCTAAATAAACTATATGCTTATCTCTAACGGTTTAGAAATTAGCTATTGGTCCACGATTGGCGTGGATACCCTGTATATAAAATTTCCGTTTTAAAAACTTTGTTTTTATCATTTTCATGAATTTTACTTTTATTTGCATCTCAGTTGCTTTAACTTTGGAAAGGTTTTTTAGGTAGGAAATAAGCTAATACCTTTGTCATAAAAAGCTATGAATAACAACGTTAAAAAAAGAAAACTGAAGACACGTGGTTTCGTGGAACAAAGAACCCCTTTTTAAATAAAGCGGATGAACGTTAAAAAAAACGGACAATTTTTGTAAAATAGGTTTTAATGTATAAAACAACATTTATAGCTTTTTTGAATTATAATTCTGTACCTCAGAACAAGGCGAACGTAAGCCCATTTTCGTAACTTTTCAGGAGAAAGTGAAAACGATTATCGGATTCATACAAAGGATGAGGTTTGTGCTCTTTTATAACGCTGAATAGTTGAAGGAATTTATTGTATAGAATAGCGTTTTGATGGGTCGATGCATAATAAGATTCTAAAAAATGCAGAAATAAGGTGAAAATTGCCATTTTTGGACTTACATCTTTCTGGCTCTGAGGCCAGAAATAATGTCGCATAAATTTGGACATAAGGGTGCATCGAAAAAAAATTTTTTTTGGAACTCCAAATCGGCTGGGGAGAGAAAAGTTGTCCACTAAGACTAAGCAATTCTCTGTAAAATTTGAAGTTGATAAGATGAAATTTTCGTGCTCGGCAAGGCGATCAAAGTTCTTAAATTAAGCCCAAAAATGCATTTTTTTCTTCTTTACGAAAAAAATTAGTTTCTAATATCTTTTAAAATCTCTAGGGTGCAAAAAAGTTATCCAGTGGGATGAAATACTATGATGCAAAATCGCATCACAGTCCGATAAAATCTTCATGCGTTACATGGTGGTCAAAAATTGCATATTTAACCCCAATGTAATACTTTTTCATCACTAATAAAAAAAAATTTACCTTTTACTTTCGAAAACGTCCACGGGTAGAAGAGTGGCCTCTTTCGATAAAAACTATTTATACAAAACTAGAGAGTCGTTATTTGAAAGACTCCGGAATGGGGAACAAGTATCAACCCTAACCCTTCCCCAACCCTCACCGACTTTTAAAGTTAATGTTTTTACTTATGTAAGAGTTATTATTATTATTATTATTTTTTTTTTTTTTTTTTTTTTTTTGCATTCGGAACTTCTAGCTAGTCGAAATTTCGACAAGCGAAAAGATGCTACTAGAGTTCGAATAAAAAAAGAAAAATAATCTAAGAAATGTGTGAAAGGAAACATCAATGTGACAAGAAACAGTCTAATTTCCATGTGAAAAACTGAATCTAGTTTTCCGAGGGAATATTGCTTAACAATTTAAAAATTAATGAGAAAGGCTAAAGGATATTTCACGAGATATTGCAGTGAATAGATGCATTTGCTTCTTACTCATTTTCTGCAAGGAAAATACTCTTCCAAATTAATATTATTTATTTAGTTACTTTTTACTGTACTTTACTTGGGGGATCGCACTAGGTCTGCAAAAGGTTGTGCCTCTACTGCAGCCCCATTTGAAAGAAATAAAAAAAAAACTTTTTACTTAACAAGTTTTGTCGAATTTTTTAAATAGAAATTGATGCATTGACATTTCAACTGTGCTCCTTACGTATGTGTTTGTTTAAGAGAGCAAGATGCATTGTTCTTCGTTTTTGTTTTTGTTTTTGTTGTTTTTTGTTTTTTTTTCCGATTGTAAGTATATTTCAAAATCGTGTTCCAAGTTTATGTTCCAAGTTTCCAAGGAGTGCCCAAGTTTCTTGCTCGTCCATTTATTACGGCATTAATTCTCCCTTCTTTTGTTCTTTTACCCTCTCTGACCCTCTTCAACCACTTGTTTCCTTAAACAATGTCCCCTTAATGACATTTAACTAAAATGTTTAAATATCCGCATACGAAAAGCATTTCATTAAAACATGACGAATAAAATAACACTTAAAAGCAAATTTTGAAAAGGATCAAATCATCATAAATTAAAATAAATCTTAAATTAGCAGACTTGTTAATTTTATTGACATTTTTCACCCTCATGCTTAAATAATTAGAAATTACATCATCTAATTTAAAATTATAATGCATTTTTTTAATTAAACGATTCCCCGAACCTGCACTTAATATTATTCATTGACATTTTCAAATTCCGGTGGCATTTTTTTTCTCTCCACTGCACCATATTTCCATTGTTCTTACAATTTTTACCCACGTGCAAGAAGCCCTTTCTGCTGAGCAATTAATTAAACAAGACATGTTATGCTAATTAACTTCTAAAAATCTTTTATTTAGTGAGTTGGGAATGAAAAGGCGAACTCGTCTCGGAAATTAAGAGCGTAAAAATTTTTCAAATGAATCACGACAAAAAGAAGAATAATTATTATAAATCACTTTTTGCTCTAAGAACACCTTCTGACAAGCGGTTTGCGAATTTTTCTCAGCGCTTGTAGCGTTTTTGATTTGTTTCTGTAATGAACTTGTATGCAACAGGAAGGAAAAACTAAACGCATGGAGAAGGGGTGTGTGCGAAAGGTGGGTTTCTTCTTTCCATCTTTATTACTGACAGCGTTGGATACCAAGCTGAGGCATCGCCATGTTTGTTTTATTGTAAAACGATGTGGTGCTACGTCACGGCTTGAAAAAAAGCTGTCTTCCCGAAAATACAATTACATTTCCTTTTTTTTTTCCAAATAAGTAAGATCAAGTAAAAGCGCTCAAGAAAAAAATCATTTGTATTCTTTTCCTTTTTCGTGTTCCAAGGATGGTTTCATGGATGGAACTGCGCAAAAGAAGAACAATAAAGAATAATAAAAATAATTGAATTGAATTTTTATACCTTTAATTTAAGTTATGTTTGTGTGGGTGCGTAATTGCGCTTGCCTGCGTCTTAGTGGCATACTCCAAGGCGGATCTGAAAAGAGACTACACAACGTTTGAGGTCCAAAATGAACATAAATAGCAACTCCTCCATTGCACAATAACAATGTTCCTAGTACGTAATGGGCTGCTAATGTTCCTAAACTCGACCAGTATAACATCTTTGAAAACCTGTCGAACTCGAAAACAAGTTTTCCTATCGAAGTCAATAACCATCCAGAAATTAATTTCAAGGCTTCCTGAAGAAATTAAAACATCTACCCATAGCTTTCGCTAAACTGTTGCCTGATGATTAAAAAATGCTTGTTGATGATGCTTTATGACAAGTCACGATTTATGACGAGGTTTAAATACTCTAAAAGTTTTTTAAATACTTGATTTAAAAGTGAATTAATGGTTAACATGGATTTATTTGTCGCACCTGGGTTATTATTTTCAATAATAATTTATCGAAAGTTTGATTTTTTTAAAGAAGAAGAAGAAATAAAATGTCTTGATGTTTTAAAATTACAAATCCGAGATCATTATCCCCCTTAAAGTTGTTGGCATGTAACAGATTTGTGCTAATTTGTATGAACATTATCATTAAATTGTAAATAATATTTGAAGAGAATTGACTCAAAACTTGTGCTTTAGACATTTGTCGCTTTGAAATGGAGCCTCTAAAAATTTTCAAAAAAAAAAAAAAAAAACGTATTTGATGTGCTTACCTCTCAAAATGATCACCTAATTAAAATTGCGTTTTAAATCGCTTCCTGAAATTGTCCCCAAAAAACTTTTCATATAGTGTGGTAAAAAGATGTTTTCACGAAGCGGAATTTTAATAGTAATTTCACAAACACAATAAATGACTCTTTCGTTACTATACAAGTGCAATCAAAAAAAAAAAATCTGATTCAGACACTCAAATAAAACATGCGTCACCGGACAATAATGGCGGATGTGAAGGGGTTTGAACGCTAGCCATACTTTTAAGACATAGCGCGGTAATGATGACGTCATTTGTGCTTCCTTTTTTCACCCAACTCCTTCCTTCCTCCTAAACTTCAGATCTAACAAATGATCGCTACTGACAAATGAAGCCATTAACATAGCTTCGCTTTCGCTGCTTGTCCACGGAACGTCATTAACATCATGGCTATTATCGTCACAAGCCGGGATAGAAGATCAGACATCCCATGAAAAATGACGCCGTTTCTCAATTTCCCTCTGCGCCCCCCTTATTCTTTATCCATTTACTAACTTAATCTTCGATTATATTAGCATATAATACACAACGGAATGCCTCATTGTCCAAAAGGTATGTGGATACAGCATTTTTGATAGCTTCGTAATAAATCGTGCGTAATTTAAGCTTGGTAGGAAAAAGTGCAAACATGTTTTTGTTTCTTTTTAAAAATATAAAATATAGGAGAAGATAAAGAAACGTTGTCGTTTTTGAAATGCTGTGTATCTTATCAACTCCCATTAAGTAAACGTTCCTGGTTTTCGAACTGAATAGGGTCCGATTGACAATAAATTAAAGTACCTAAGAATAAAATGCAACGCCATTTCGATTATGAATGTCTTATGTGTAAATATTACGACATGTTATATTGATTAGATGATCAATCTTTGTAAAACAAAAATGGGCTTGCTGAGATTGCATTCATTTATTTAAAAATATTTTTATAATTTTTATACAATGATAAACGAATAGTTTCAAGTCATCTCATTCATTTTCGGATAAATATTAGGGTGGAGCGAAAAAAACAAAGTTTTTATTTTCGAATCGTAATAGTGCGGAAAAGTTGCGATTGGTGAAGAGTAACAAAACAAAACAAAAATTTTTGAAATCGGATAATATCTTCCGTTCCCGCAACGAGCCTGAAATTTTGAAAAAATGAAAATTTTCATGTGATTTTAGCGATTTTTTAAAATTTTTATTTTAATGTTTTATTTTAATGCTCTTGGATAGAAAAGTTACGTTTGGTGAAGCCTTCTGAAATTTTGAAAAACATTTTGAAATCGAATAATACCTTCTGATCCAGGAACAAGCCAGAAAAACCAAACGATTATAAAACTTCAGCTTTTTTTGGGGTGATGAAAAAAAATTAAAAAAAAATATATTCTCTTTTTTCTTTTCTTTTTTACCCGGTATCATAGCGTAAAGCCTTTTAAAAAGCACCATATTACTCTTAAACATTAATTTTTTTCTTGATTTTTCAGGTATCTTCTAAACATGCAAAACTACCATTTTTTACAACAATGAAACATTTTCAAATAATCGAAAGTTATAAAATATTTTCCAAAATTTCTACATTCCAGTACAAAAATCCACTAAATAAAACACCCACTCCAAAAACAAGG
>JAXGGA010008631.1:42500-55786 GCA_038373865.1 Uloborus plumipes | reverse complement strand
AGGAAGCAGATGCTTCCTGTTTCACTTTTTTCTAAAATTTCACTTTTTTCCATTTTTTGCGTTTTTTAAGCGGTCTCACACAAAAAACTAACAGCTGAAAAAAATTTTAAAAATCAGTTTTTTGTATCACTTTATAGAGGTAATCAACCCTATAATTTTCTTTGAAATTGGTGATGGTCAAGTTTTGAGGCTTGTTGATTTCACATGGAATGACCCAATTACAAAATGTCAGTTACAAAACGATCTTAGTTATGCAATATGAATGAAAATTACCAATGTTATAACAGCACTGTTATGATATCCAGAGGCTTCAGTTTCGTCCTTGTTATGGACTTATCAGTCGGGAATAGTCAATAACCGAGCTGGAGGCAGGTGTGCTCTCATTGAAACTATTACACACCAACTAGTAGCTAAATCAACAGAGAGAGTCTGTAAGCATGGTGCAGTTCACTCGAAAATGGAAGTCAGAAGTTTTGGTAATGAAAAGTAAGTTTGGGGATAATACATTTGTAAATATTATGCGTTTTAAACTGTATTGCCTTCAATAGAGATAGATTGTAGAGGAGGAGCGGGGGAGATAATCACTAATTTGTATATCATCATCGAACAAGTTGGGCTATTTTCACAGGTAAGTATTAGCTTGTAAGAACACTGTGTTACAAAATAATGAGAATGCAATGTTTTTTACGTCTCATATATGCATCTTTTTCTCATCTTATGTACTATTATTTAAAAAATACGAGTGTAATAGTGAATAAAGGCTGTTAATTTCATATACATATGATTATGAGTTAGAAAATGTCTCTAAAAGTTACTTAATAAGTTTTACACACTCTAATTATTACAATATATTAGATTTTTGAAAAAAGAATTCTACTTCGCGGCAATTCAAATATTGCTGTAGAGTCGGGAATGGATTAACCGCGATAAACGAGGGTTGTCTGTATTTCCAAAATAAATTTATTTCCTTTAAACTATCAAGGATTATTTTCACTTCTTGACAAATCGCAAACTCTATACCTGCATAGATTGGTGCAACAACCCGGAAAACTAATCATTTTCTGTCTTATTTCAGAGTAACTTTATACATTTACGGATCTCCGACTTAGTTTTCGGTCTAAAGATTAGCTATATTATCATAATATTCATAGCTTGATCAACTTTGTCAATAACAATTTTATTCCCCATTCAATTATTTTATAAAACTCAGTCAAAGCTAACCTTTGCTGTAGTTCAGATATCAGAGAAAGATTACGATGATTAATTGTTTTCCAATAAATGAGAGATTTTACGTATTTCCATTATCCAAATTCTCCTACGCATTTCTATGGTACATAAAAAAATGTATCTGTCAAAAGTTTTTGTGAGATTAATTTTAATTTGTCTTATTTATATTTTGCGTAATATATTTTAATGTTTGTTAAATGTTACTTGGCATCAACTGTAATAAATTTCTACCATCATAGTAAGTATACACGGAATAACTAGAAAATTCCGTCAATTAAGCTGGAGTAATAAATCAAAGTAAAATTTCCGTTGATGGAAGAGACATGTAGCTCTTGAAAAATATGTTTCTTACAGAGTAAAATAATGTGCTTTAAAAAATTATGTTCAACATAATTTTTTTTCGTTTTTTTTTTCCTGTTTTTTTTTTTTTTTTTTTTTCATTTCTAGAAATTATTACATCACACAAAATTTCTAACAAACTTTTTTCTTTCAGGAAAAAAAAAATGAAGTAAGTTTTAGTGATCTACAATTTTATAATTCAGTTAAAGAAACCAACTGATTAAAAAATTAATTTATAATTTTTAATGCATCCGCATTCTTCGTAACTAGTGTTATGAGAATTAATGCTCTGAGAACGGGAAATTTGCGTTGACGAAGGAGACACGTGTTTCGTGAAAAATATGTTTATTATGGAGCAAAACAATGCGTTTTTAAAAATAATCTTCCACATAACTTTTTAATTAAATGCTTTCTGTCTTTTTACTTCTAGAAACACTTACATCAAACAAAAGTGCTAACCAACATTTTTTTAATTAAAAAAAAAAGAAAAAGCTAAGTTCTACTAATTTACAAATTAAAATATAAGTCAATTATATAAACCAATTAATTGAAAAAATTAACTAATAATTTTTTATGCATACGCACTCTTTACAAATTATATTATCAGAACAATAGCATTAATATAAATAAGTGGGCATATTTTGACTGTTGACATCTGCCTCAGATATATTTGTGCACACGTGTCCCGTCATCTTTTTTAGAATAAACTTGTCAACGTAAAGAATTATCCATTGAGTGAGAGAAATTTATAACCATCAAAAACTTACCTATGATATGCTTAATGATTCTTATCAACTATTTACGCCTTATTAGTTGCTTTAAACTATATTTTATGTATTTTTAAACAATGATATAATATATATATATATATATATATATATATATATATATATATATATATATATATATATATATATATATATATATATATATATATATATATATAATATATAAAATTCTCGTGTCACAGTTTTCGTTGCCATACTCCTCCGAAACGGCTTGACCGATTTTGATGAAATTTTTTGTGCTTATCCAGTATCTATGAGAATCGGCCAACATCTATTTTTCATCCCCCTAAATGTTAGGGGTAGTCCACCCATAATTTTTTTCTGTTCGCACATAACATCTGATCTACTGAACTAAAACAATATGTGTTATCGTAAATAATTACTTCAATGAGCGACCCGATGGTCAAGTGGTTTTGCGCGTCAGGTTGAAGTTCCTGATGGAATGAGATCGAATCCAGGCCCGCAAGGATTTTTTCGAACAGCTGCATGTTTTTTTTTTTTTTGAATGATTTTAATGATTGTAATGTCTTTATGCAGGTACATCCCTTCATGGGGATCTACCCCATATTTTTTCATAGTACAAAATGACAGTTTTGGTCGGATCTTTGTTAAAATTGGCAATGGGGTCCTTCGATGCTGTAGAATTTTCTTATGGACGTTTGCGCCATTTTTGGGGGCTTTGAATCGATTGTGGCAATAAATGGTTTTTGATTTGCGGCACTTATATTATTTTTTCAAAAATTATATACACTATCAATTACATTATGTTAATTTTTGTACCTTTATAAAATTCTGTATTTTATACCTTGCATTTACGTCAAATTCAAGGTAAAATTAAAAGTCAAAAATTCTGAAGAAGATAAATATATGTTAAAAATTTAAGTAACTATTTTTTGTGATTTTCATATTGGTTGTGACTAGGGATGCACCGATTAATCGGCAGAGCCGATTAATCGGCCATAATCGGCCACTTGACCGATTATTAATAATCGGCAAAATTATACCGATTAATCGGCGGAAAAAATATTTTTTGAATATTACATTTTAAAGTATATCTTCACCAAAAAATTTTGATGAATAATTTTATCAGCAGAAAATAAATTTAATTATCTGAAATTTTTACTAAAACATGTAGTATGAGGGGTAAGAGTATAGGGTAAAAACAAAACAAATAATTTTCATATGATGCTTAAAACTGGATGGAATGTCAAAAGATTACCCTCACAGCTTATATTCATATGGCACTATTTGAAATAATTGTACTCCTGTACTTTTAAATTGGAATAAGAAAACATAAGCATTTCATTTTATTTATAATCAGTCAAATTTTCGCAATCAACAAGCAGAAAAATATGTTTTGAATAAAATTTCTTAAAGTAATGAAGCTGCAAAGAACAAATTTATAAATTAGAAATAAATAATTTCCTGCAAACATAAGTATAACATGTAGTACGAAAATGTACTGAGTAAAAATAAAAAAATAATAATTTAAAGAATGAGATATAAAAAAATAATCCTCACAATTGATATGCATTTTTTAATAATTTGAATTTCCTCTTTTAAATAAATATACACCTATTAACAAAGTTGCAACATTTTTCATGAGTTGATACCTTTCTCTTTGGCGTAATGCTTTTAGGTAACCTCTCAGTTTCGCAAGGAGTAAAAGTTTTGAATTAAATGCCCACTAATATAATAGGAAAATAAAGTTTAAATTAAAAGCACTCCTAAATTAGATCTCCAACTATTTTTTTTTTAATTTCATGTCAAGTTAACGTAATTAATAATATGTTAATGTAATTTTTCTAACAACTATATGAAACTTTGTTCAAAAAATTGGATAAATTTCGAAATTATTTTGTCAAAACTAGGAAAACGTAAAAAATTAAATTTTCTCTGAAAGATAAAATAGTAACTATTTCTAAAATCGGAATTGCAAAAGAAAGAAAAAAAAGCAGTGATTGTGAAATTTGTAGTATTGAAAATGATGCCTTATGAGCATTAATCGGCTGGGCCGATTAATCGGCCGATTATCAAAACCGATTAATCGGTAATCGGTAATCGGCCAATTTGCTTATCGGTGCATCCCTAGTTGTGACCAAAAAACATCATTACAAACAAATAAAATGTATCAAACACCATGAGTGTTGAGTTATTAGGCAAAATCTGCTGTGTAAAGTTTTTTTTCACTGCGGGGGGGGGGGGGGATATGAACGACCATTAAAGTGACACAAATTTTTAAAAAATAAAGGTTGGATCTCCAACTTTCTTGCTTCGTAATTTGAACCCGTCCCGGCTGTGCAACGGTACGCGATTAGTCATTCAAAAATTAATGAAAAACGTGATCGAAGCCAGGATTTTAAATGGCAAGTTCAGAGGTGAAAATATACTCATACCACGGATTCCTATTATTCCTACAGATGTAGGAATAATAGGAATCTGAATACGTTTGAATGAATTCAATTCAAACGTATTCAGTTTCCGATTAGATTGGCATTTGCAATGACTATCAACAAATCCCAAGGTCAAACGATGTCTGTTTGTGGCTTAGATTTGAGAACACCATGTTTTTCACACGGACAATTATACGTGGCATGCTCTCGAGTGGGTAAACCCTCCAGTTTGTTTGTGTTAGCTAAAGATGGACTAACAAAAAATATTGTTCACGCTATAGCATTAAGAGATTGATATTGTTTAATAGTGTTACTGTCGTAATTGTTTAATTAATGATATATAATTTTAAGGAATAAATTATAATAACTTAATGTTTGCCTTTTGTTATTTTTATATTCCCTCATCGTTCACAGCGCTCCATGCTTATTTCACGCATATACCACATTCTTACATACATACAATATACACATTCTACCATACATACATACATACTTACAATAAGTAAGCTATTTTTTGTCTACACTAGAAATTACTAGAAAATTATTTATATGACAAAACAACGTTTGCCGGGTCAGCTAGTATATATATATATATATATATATATATATATATATATATATATATATATATATATATATATATATATATATATATATATATATATATATATATATGCAAAACACCTACAGAAATAGAAATTTTAGCTACAGAAACACTATGTTTTTCAGCTGCTGTGATAGTTTAGCAGAGTGGTAAGTTTACTACAGTGAACTCTCACTTATACGCCGCCTCATTTATGCGCCTTTTTCACATATACGACGATTTTGAATGATCCCAGCACATTCCATAGCAAAATAATGATAGTATCATTCGTTTATGCGTCGCTCTAAAGATAAATATTTTATTTTCCCTAAAATTAAAAAAAATTTGTTCATTTTCTTTAAAAAATAAGCATTTTTCTTCACTTTCCTCTTTAATATTTCGCCTTTATTGCTCACGGAAGGCATTTTTTCCGCATGAACTAGAGTTCGGAGAGGGACAATTATCTATTATGCATCGTTTTGTAGGGAACACTTTGTAGTTAGGTATGCTATCATTTTTGTTTTCTCTTTATCATTATAGTTACGCTACAGTAATTGCCAAACCGTAGTAATATGTCCCTTATCTATTGAAACATTCTTATGCATTCTCTCATTAGAAACTATGTTGCGTTTTAGTCCTTTAAATAGGCTTGTTCACTTATACGTCTCTCTCACTTATGCGCCTTTTTCTGTTGGTCTCTTGGACAGGCGTATAAGTGAGAGTTCACTGTACTCGGCAATCCCACCGTTATGGCCGTAACAATCAAACTTTTAACTAATTATTACTTTTTGTCATCAAGGAATCCGCAAAAAAGTTTAAAATCTATATACATAAAAGACAACTTTTGAAAACGTATGTCCGGGGTAATCTCCCAAACTACTGAACCGATTTTAACCATTTTTTCACCGTAGACAGCTACAGTAACAGGGAGAAGAATAAGCTATAATTTATTTCTAAAAAGCTTAGTTTTAAAAAGTTATTATGGAAAACAGTTAATTTTATGTCATTTCCCCATTAAATGATTAAATTTTCAACCCATTGTTGCAAAAATTTGGTGCCATGCAGCAACAATAATGATTGTAATCATATTGAAAATTTTGAATCAAGGCTTCTCTGGAGTAAGTATGGAATTTATTGCCTTCTAAGGATTTTTATATTTATCTGAGCCAACAATCGCTAACGGGTGAAATAAAAAAAAATTGATTTTGGCAATAGCTATTGAATAGAAAGTGTTTATAGTCAAAAAAATTTCTAAATTAGGTACATAAAATGTTTTCACCTCACCAATGTTGTCACGAGGATAGAAACTAATAATGGGACTTATTTAACGAGCAATATTTGGAAATGGTTAATTTCAGTGCGATTGATACTGTAAATATATATATATTTTTAATATACCAAGCTTATAACATTTCCTATTTACTCAAACATTGTTTGTAGCTTGCTATTTTTTTTAGCTTGCATTATTTTTTTATAGTTTATTCATAACATAGCCATTGTTTACAGAAGTAGCCCTTATGTTTATAGACATAAACTTTAGTGTTGGGAAATTTATGAATGAGTTTCACTAAACCACCCTACCCCCACAGAAACCCGGGCAGGGCCGGGTACCCGGCTAGTAACATAATAAAATCAAACCATTCCCTACTGCCGTGCTAAGTGTAAAAGTGGTATCTACAGTCGAGCTCAAACTGAGATAGAACTCTTTCGAGTTTTTCGCCACCATGTATTTGAATCCGATCAAACTTTTTCAGAATTTTTTTTTCAATATTTCCCGTTCTCAAATGACCGTATAATTTTGTATTTAGGGAAAATACGTCCCAAAGAGCCACCTGGGAGCGATAACTCAATTTTGTTAAAAAGTGCAGATACGACTTTTGCGCTTAGCAAGGCAGAATAGGAAAAAATCGTGGATTTTATCTAACCAAATTGTAATTATGTGTGTTTAATACTTAATTGTTACGTTCCTTATGGTGGAATTGCCCTATTAGCATCTGCAGCAAATGCTCCAAGATTTTTTAATCCAAATTATCATAACAAAACATGCAGTGCTCATGTGAACTGATGTTCACATGTCCACACTTCCGGCCCCTCGTCCTTTTTTAAGAAGAGTACACCCCCAAATGAAATCTTGCATTTTTGTGCATATATTTTGTGTATCGAGAGCTGGCATCTCAAAGCCAAATTAATTTCCCCCTCTCCGCCCTTTTCCCGTTATGGTTGTCATACTTACAGCGCTATGGCTTTTTTTCCCACTTCGCTTTTGCATCAATGGTTAAATGCAAACGATTTAAATTGCTTAGTGCGTAAACTAGTATTCAATTGAAAAATCAACGTTAATAAAGTTTTTTTAGAAATGTGTGCTTTATTTATGTAAGCCTCGATTTTACGTTTAGAAATAACTGAGATATGAGGATATGAATAAAAGTGTACACCTAATTCGATAAATGAAAACTAAATGAAGTAACTCAGCAGCAGTGCTGCATAAAAAAAAGACTAGAACTGTTTTCTTTCGTACGGTTTCTATAGAGACGACGCAAAATTTCTAAATTTGATACGCGCATTTTAAAGTAACAGACTATAATCCAAAATGCAAAAGAAACGCTTAGATTTTGAAGAAAAAAATCAATTTGGTTCATGCATTTAATGATGGAAATGCTGGTATAATGATTATCTTGAATTTTCAAAGTTAAACGCAATTAGTTTATTTAATTCTAGCATCAACAACTATTAACCGTAGTTTGTAATTCATTTCAGAATTAGAGTTCGCATTCGATAAGTATCACATTACTTGATTTCCGTTAGCAAATTGCGCTCCTTATCATTTGTGTATTTCTCGAGGGAATTGAATGCATATTATGTAAGAGTAATGAGGTGTAGGTTAACATTCGATAATAATCCATAATTGTTATTTGCTGTTTAGTAAAGGTCAAACTGATATACTTGTCTATGAATATCATTTATGATAAGGATATGCGTAATCGAGAATTCCTTCCTGCCCACTGGCTTTTGGTTGCAGTGAGTGCACCTTTGATTTGACTATTTGAAATCAAAGCGAAGATGTCTGTGAGGCACCCAAACTTAAAAGATTTGTCTAAATACAAATAGTTATATATATGACACATGACAACCTCCAAAACGCTTATTAATTGGGTGACCAGGTAATTCTAAACAAGAACATTTGACAATTAACAATTTTCTGGCATCAAATAATCAAATATTTGCTATAATGCATTCGATCGATTTTGTTTACAATCAAGAAACCCATAAATAACTTTATCTCTATATATTGATACACATAAAATCATACTTTTTTCTTATTTTAGAATTGAAACGTTGTGTGCTCAGAATGATTAATAAAAATTATATAAAAATGTGTGTGCGTCCTAAGTTCGGATGTTCCCTCAAATTAGTTCTTCAGGAATGCTCCATATCTCTTTCCACATGGTTGAATGAAAATTTTACAACTCATAAACTATAAACAATTCAACAAGATAATTATTTTCCCCACAGCTGAAACGTAAATCTTTTCCTGCGCTGTACCAAACAAGATATTCAAAAATACACTTTTTAGCATGAGCTTCAATTTTTGAATTTGCCCCAACTTCAGCCCTAGGGCCATTCCATGAAAAGTGAAACCAATTGGTCAAAAATTCATATTGAAGTTATGTTGCTATGTTATACATCATTTTAAAGCTTAAGATGTATATTTTTAGAATCCCGCATTGGTTTTTTGGTGAGAGTTAGAATAATACTTGTTTTCTTAGTTGGAAGTACGATATTTACGAACTTGTAAAAATCAGAAAAAAGAACACATTTTCAAATGCATATTTCTCATCGAAAAATAAAAACAAAAATAACTTTTTGTAGCACAATTTTAACTACTAAGATGGTACTATAATAATATGTATTCGTTAATTTCTTTTAAATTGATCTAAATGGTGTAATTGAAGTTTGAAAAAAATAAGTTTGATGTTACGTCTGTAACAAAAAAGAAGCAAAAGTCCTTTTGGCAAATTCTTAGAGTAATTGCCCACCATAGTTAAAAATATTGCAAGTGATTTAGTTTTTAAATTAATGCTGTTACAGACGTAACATTTCGGACATAACAAATGGCTCTATGTTACGTCCGTAGCAAAAGTAAATTTCCAATTAAATAGGTAAAAAGCACAGGATGAACAATACATGTATATAGCATAATATGGTACGAGTACTAAAGTTTCTGGTATTCTGATTTTTAAATTTTTAATTATGTCGGCATGTAATTGAAATTTATTTCTTAAGATTAATAAAATACACATATGGTATAACTGATTATAATTTATACCTCAACTGGCATTTTTTTGCTACGTCACATGGAAAGGGAGCTGTGGATGGAGTTGGGGGTATGGTCAAGCACCAGGTTTGGCAGAGAGTAAGATCTAGAACAGCATTTGTCAACGACTCTCTTTCCTTTTTTCAGTGTGCAATCTCCATTGCAGAAAAAGTTAAAATTATTTATATGCCACCAGGAAAATGTTTTAAAGATGACGCCAAAATTGGAAGAACGGTGGGCTAACATCGCGAATTTGCCAAAAGCCAGCGAAATGCATTGTTTTCGAACAGAATACGAAAATGTCGTTCGAATTTCGAGAACGTCGGACGAAAAAGGACACATTTTTTCATTAAAAAAAAAATTATCAAAATTGACCAACTGTCACCAAGAAGGTTAAATTTTAGTTTGGTACTAGTATTCTGCTATATCATCCAACATTTTCAAATTTTCAAGTTCTCCTAAGACCAATCACTAATTCCAGGGAGGAATTTACTTTTCCCGATTTTTTTATGTAGCAGCCCCATTATGCATTAATTTTAAGAATACAAATAAATAAATTTGTGTGAAGGCCCTTCTAAACTTTTCTTTGTGTCAATCTTTCTTGGAAATAATTGTCTTAAGATGCATTAATTTATTGTTACATATTGACATATCGGCATATGCTCTCAACTCTCTCAAACTTACCCAAATTTTCTAAAACTGTTACAGTATAACTTAAAATATTCAAATAATGTGTTAATTAATGCTACTGTATTGTTTTAGCGCAAAAATCTTTGTTTATTCCTGCTTTAAAATACTGTTTTCTACTTTCAAATCAGAGATGTTACGTCTGTAACACCACTTTGTTTCGTCCGTAACAAGTTTATGAATTTTTTTCACAAACTCGGCAGTCAAAATCCACACAATCTTTATGGTTTTAGAAAGCTTGAAGTCTCTAGAATACGTATTTTTAAAAAAAAGTTCAAAATTTCCGTATAATTCAGAGGAATATTGTAAGTTGTATGACATAGTCGAGTTTTTGCTGTTTTGTGAATTACGTCTGTAACAGGCAGTTTTTAATTTCTGTATTTTTTTGTAATTAAGCAATCTGCACGCAAATTTAATGTAGCATAAACATCATCATGTTACACTACAGGAAAAAAAATTGAAGACTTTCATCAGCCCAAACCAGAATTATTTGTGTTCAAAGTCTGCGATTGTTACGTCTGTAACGATGGAATTGCCCCCTAGTGTCTGCCTACGGGCTCATAAAATCCCAATAATACTGTTGAGTAAATGTTAATTTTTTTCAGAAAATTACGTTGCAATATGTTAAGACATTCTTTATCATTGAGAGAACATTTTATGGGCTTATACTTTCTTCAGAATGCCTCATCATTCTGTTCTCCTGTTTGCCAGAGTCTGCCAGGCGATCATTTTTAGTCCATGATTCACCAAACTACTCGACTTTCAGTCAAAAACTTGAACCCTAGTTTGAAGCCTTTGTATTGATTCAAGATAGTTTCAACTATCAGTTAGGCTATCTAGCTTGAGGTCACTGTTGACTGTAAATAGGAGAGTTTCTCATTTTTCAAACTTTTTTTTTTCTTTGAAAGAGCACTGTCGAAAACGTGGAGTAAATAACATTTTTCTTAATTTTCACTCTTTTTTTCTTAAATAATTAATCTTAAAAGAAGCTCAGTCACTGTTTCATTTTCTCTGGCTGACGCCAGAAGTGTATACAACGCTCCAAGCAAGGCCACTTTATAGACGAGCAGCCATTTTGGGGTCGAATTGTTTATTGCTGCAGAGATGGATTACCAGAAACCCAAAATGGCCGATGCTTCGTCTGGTGGTTTTCCAAAGTTCCTCTTCTTGTGACGTCATACGAGACCTTGCTCTGTTCTGGAAGTTGAACATTCTAAAAATAATTAAAATTAAACTGTTGAGAAAATAAGAATATTTCTGGCTCAGTGGAATTTTTTTTTTTCGTTATTCTATCAATATCAGTGACTAAAAGTTGTTCTTTTGATTCGGTGGTCACTGGTTAGTGCTTTGAAATCAATCATTATAACAAACAACACCATAGTCAGTTCCTGCTCCTTATCCGCCTTCCAATTGATTTGAAACGAAAAAACTCTGGATGTTAGGCAAGAGGTGTCCATTTTACAGGAACGTCCGGTAAATTTGATGTGATTTACTTAAATGTAGTTGACAATATCTGCCGCTATACAACTTGTGGTGCTCATAATTGCATCTATTCCACCAAATACAGTTTATAGTATTTGATGTTATAGCCAGACTCAGAATCTTCCTCAAAATATTTCTCTCAAAGATAGCTAGCCAGTTTTCATGTGCTCATAATTTTATATATTCCACTAAATACAGTTGATGGTATTTGATGTCATAGCTCGACCCAGAATCTTTCTCAAAATCTCTCAAAGTAAGTTGGCCAATTTTGTGTGGTTACGTTAAAGCCCAGATTTCTGAACCATAAATGAGCTCAGGATAGATATTAGGAATTCCTTGCAAAAAAAGTAATTTTAGACATTTTGGTGTATTTTTGAAAAGACCCTCAAGTACTGTTACAAGTAGCCTCTACTACGGTTGCCTAACGGTTGTTACATGTTTTTCTTTTTGTATAAACGGACACATCATTACACTTTTTTAAAAAATTATTACTTGTACCAAGAAGAGTGCGCCTAAATTATTAAAAGAAATACCTTTTTTTTTTCGAGCACGCTGGCATACTACAAAAATTTGGGTGATCAAATGAAAATTGTCACAACTGCGCCCAACATCCCTCATTTTACAAGCTTTCATAACGTACAGAAAAAAAGCAATTATGCATTAATATGTAAAGTTCTTTGTATATTAGTTTATGCTCTCTCAATGCATAAACTAATATACAAAGAACTTAACTCAATTTTGCATTTCGTTTGCTACAATTTTTGCGTAAGGCATCTATGAAAATATCGACAGAAGCGTGAAAATGTTACATTCCCTAATTTCTAGGCAGAAAGTTAATGATAGCTGTGCAAACTGAACTTACTTCGCGTTCGTTATTCCATAATTAAGTTCATAAATAAATCCATTAACATAACGTTCGTTAAGGTAAGTGTCATCAATACGTAAAATATCCATTTGTATGAATATTACTTCGAATTAATCTGCGGGTTGGTAAATATCCATTAGCAGTATCAGAATAATAGAACTTCATGCAGTTTCACACTCTCGTATTTGGAATTAGATGATACTAAAATAAGGATTTACTTGTGTATACATAAACCGGATCAGTTATGTTCTGCTAAAGAAAGCTATTTACATAATCGTTTGTTTACGATAGGGGCATAGAATATAGTAGGTAAATTAAAATTAGTCCTGGACTAAATTTTTCTTCCAAGGTTATGAGAAATGCTCAAAACATTGACAATATTTTTTAAACACCGAAGCAATAAGGAAGGCGATTTATTATAAGTTTGACTTGTCTGAGTATCTGTTGTCTGTGTATCTGTCTGCATATCTCTAGCACCTAACCAGATGAATCGATTTTGAAAAACTTTTTTTGCTTGAAAGATGAAACAGTCGAGAGTGTTCTTGGCTAGGTAGCGTCTTTGGATGACAATAATTTCTAAAAATATTAATTGAATAAGAAGTAAAAA
>JAXGGA010008631.1:0-37500 GCA_038373865.1 Uloborus plumipes | reverse complement strand
CCCCCCCCCCCCCCCCCCCCCCCCCCCCCCCCCCCCCCCCCCCCCACCCCCCCCCCCCCCCCCCCCCCCCCCCCCCCCCCCGCCCCCCCCCCCCCCCCCTCCCCCCCCCCCCCCCCCCCCCCCCCCCACCCCCCCCCCCCCCCCCCCCCCCCCCCCCCCCCCCCCCCCCCCCCCCCCTCCCCCCCCCCCCCCCCCCCCCCCCCCCCCCCTCCCCCCCCCCCCCCCCCCCCCCCCCCCCCCCCCCCCACCCCCCCCCCCCCCCCCGCCCCCCCCCCCCCCCCCCCCCCCCCCCCCCCCCCCCCCCCCCCCCCCCCCCCCCCCCCCCCCCCCCCCCCCCGCCCCCCCCCCCCCCCCCCCCCCCCCCCCCCCCCCCCCCCCCCCCCCCCCCCACCCCTCCCCCCCCCCCCCCCCCCCCACCCCCCCCCCCCCCCCCCCCCCCCCCCCCCCCCCCCCCCCCCCCCCCCCCCCCCCCCCCCCCCCCCCCCCCCCCCCCCCCCCCCCCCCCCCCCCCCCCCCCCCCCCCCCCCCCGCCCCCCCCCCCCCCCCCCCCTCCCCCCCCCCCCCCCCCCCCCCCCCCCCCCCCCCCCCCCCCGCCCCCCCCCCCCCCCCCCCCGCCCCCCCCCCCCCCCCCCCCCCCCCCCGCCCCCCCCCCCCCCCCCCCCCCCCCCCCCCCCCCCCCCCCCCCCTCCCCCCCCCCCCCCCCCCCCCCCCCCCCCCCCCCCCCCCCCCCCCCCCCCCCCCCCCCCCCCCCCCCCCCCCCCCCCCCCCCCGCCCCCCCCCCCCCCCCCCCCGCCCCCCCCCCCCCCCCCCCCCCCCCCCCCCCCCACCCCCCCCCCCCCCCCCCCCCCCCCGCCCCCCCCCCCACCCCCGCCCCCCCCCCCCCCCCCCCCCCCCCCCCCCCCGCCCCCCCCCCCCCCCCCCCCCCCCGCCCCCCCCCCCCCCCCCCCCCGCCCCCCCCCCCCCCAGATTTTTTTTTTTTTTTTTTTCATCTGATTAAATGTGTTTGGATCTTCTATGAAAAATAGAACTTGAATTATAACGTTTTTCTAGCAAATGCAGATAAGGCCTAAATTTACTCGATTGGAAACCGAAGTCATTGTTGGCCGACGAAAAAAGATAACTCAATGATTTAAAATGTTTATCTGTTGCCAGTTTCTATCTGTTAACAATTAAAATACTAGCAATTGAGTTTAATAAAAGAATTTTCAATTTTTCCCTCTTTATTCTGCTGTTACGACTATACTAAACAGCAACTTAAGTTGACACTGAACGTCACTACGGGCGGAGCCAATAAGAAATCACAAGCAGTCAGCGATCTCCTGTAAATCGCCAAGTAGGCTGTGACGTTTTATCTAGCTCGTTTTTCATAGGCTAACGTCACGCTGACGTCACGATGTTTTTGTCAAGAAACCTTGCAGTGTAGTATAGCAAGTTTTACAATTGATTCATATTCTAATATTTTACTACATTTCAATTCGCAATAATTATAATGTTTTTGGATTTCAAAAACTTAGTAATTCTTGTTTTCTCTAGAAATTTAATGAAATATCTAGAATGCAGGCTTTTATTAACAATTCAGTTAATTTTTTAATGGATGTATGTCTTTTCAATTTCAAATAAAGAAATAATTTTTCGCCTAAAATAGTTTTGTCTAAAACACTGATTTAAACACACTTTATCCAATAAATCTTTAAGTTTAGCGAGAACGTATTCAAAATTTTAACAGCGGCTATTTGTGCTAAGTAATTCTATCAAGCAAAATATTATAGTCCTTCCTTTCTCTCCTCACTCTTTTGAAAAGCTAATTAGATTTTTGATTCATGGTCTTTCCATTAGACTAATCTACCGTTAAAAGGCTCTGAGCTAGCTGTTTCTCCAGCTCAAAGCAAAGTGCTTCTTCGAGTGCTAATGCAATTATAGCTATACAGGATTTTCAAATTGGTGAGTTAAATCTTTTTTTAATGATATTTAGATGCTTAAAATATTTTCCTCGAATGCTTGATTTTAGAAATTATTTACAAGTTTAATTAGAGCTACCTACCACTACCCGACGGCTTTGAGTTATATAGATAACATTTTCTTCTATGTACACTATAAAGAATAAATGCTATTTTTACAGTATAATACAGCTAATTTTATAGTAATTATACAGTAATAAAGAAAAATTGCTAGTTTTACAGTTTATTTCTGTGCATTTTACAGTTTTAAACTTTAACCACTGCTGTCAGTATTATACTGTTGTCTCTGCAGTATAATACAGCTAATTTTATAGTAATTTTACAGTAATAAACTGCAAAATTGTTAGTTTTACAGTAATAAACAGTAAAATTACTAGTTTTACAGTAATAAACTGTAATTTGCTAGTTTGAGTTTATTATTGTACATTTTACAGTTTTAAACCGGAACCTCTGCTGTCAGTATTATACTGTTGTTTTTACAGTATAATACAGCTAATTTTATCTTAATAAACTGTAAAATGGCTAATTTTACAGTTTATTGCTGTGTATTTTACAGCTTTAAACTGAAACCTCTTCAGTATTTTACTGCAAACACAACAGTTTATTTTTTTCAGTGTACAATTAATACAGTTTATTTTTACTTGGCTGGGTTAGAAAGACTTCGATCACAGTTGTTTATTTTTGAAGCTATATTAAAACTGACGCATTTTTATATAAAATGTGAGATTTAAATAAATTGTTTCCTGTTTAGGACGAATAATATTGCAGATACTCAGGGTAACCTTGATCCGGGTTACAACTTTTCCAGCTGAGAGCAGAATTTGGCCTTCTGCAGTTTCTTTTGAAGTCAAATGTTTTTAAAATATGAAGTGTTATAAAGTTCATACATATTGTTCAAAATCAGCTTAAATGATTCTGAAGAAATGGGATTTATGCACTTATTGCTACTACTAACAGCAATCATTATATTTTACTGGTGATTTGGAAATTCAGAAATAGGGAGGTCACTGTGATCTCCCAAACTTACCGCATTTGGCAAATTTCGTCTGATAATTCAGCAATTTTGGATAGATCATTGCAAAATTGCAGTTTAAAAAGTTATAATGACGCTATGCTCATTATCATTTGGTAAAATTCGGAACTTCATTTGGCAATTTAAAATCTCCCCCCCCCCCTAAAAAACATCTATCTCGGGACTCTCCTGCACAAACAGTAAGTTTAAATATTCGTAAAATTCGTGGGTTCTACTATGTGTCAAGATGGTAATAGTTAAGTAAATAGCCATGCCATGCGAAAGCGTTCCTTGTTTAAGAACATTTTCACCTTCTATGATAATCTACTGCACATTTTCAATATAAATAAAAATTTCATGCGCAAAAATTCCCCAAGAACATCAACAGATATATCACCTCAAAAGGAAAACGTGATCTTTCACCGGAAATACTCTTATTCGAAATATTTTCCAACAGCAAAAGTGAAATAGAATAAACATCGACTATTAAACGCCAAAAATTGGAACGCCATCCGAAATCCTGGGAAAAGTGGGGATCCTTCAGCACCAAACGGTAGATTTTCAAACGCAAACAAGAGAAAATGCAATCTGTCGTGAGAAATAAATTCTTTTGTGGCTGGAAAGCAAACTGAAGCATAAACTCTGCTCGCTAAATCCAAATATCTTTGCATGAACAAATAATCCAGGCTTATTTTTAGCGAGATATAACGTTTAAAGTACGGGAATAAATTATTACTGTTTTCACCTTATGGTTTCTTAATATAACTTTGTTTTTAATTTGCGTTGTCAAGCTATTATTATGTCAATTGTTACTAACAACTTGTGTGACGAATGCACGATTGAATAAATCTAACGCTTTTAAAGTAAATTTGTAATACAAATAACATACTAGTGCTTTAGAATTCGATGGTATCCGGAAAATAAACCTAACTTGGAATTTGATTTCAAAGTACTATTTTTCTATGCAATCGAAACTAGTTAAAATGAACTAAGAGAAACTTTTAAAATAAATTCGTCCTAAACCGTAGTTCGCAATTATAGAAAACAATAATGAACAACAAGCAATAGAACGGGGATCAGAAACGTAGTTCGTCGCAGCAGTAAGAGTGCCTTTCCACTTGACGACACGATGACGATGAAAATCGGACGGTAATACTACTGTACCCTGTAAAAAATGAACTGTTGTTTTCACCGTAGAAAACTGGCAGCCGAGGTTCCAATCTAAAACTGTAAAATGTACCGTAATAAACTAACACTAGCAATTTTACAGTCTTCTTACAGTAAAGTTAGCAATTATACAGTTTATTGCCGTAAAATTTAGCTGTAATATGCTGTATAAACAACAGTATAATACTGGCAGCAGAGATTCCAGTTTGAAACTGTTATAAAATGCCATGGTAACCAACATGCCCATACATCAGCAACTATTAGTGCCACACGCACGCGCCAACACTCTCCTCTCTCACACACACCTCCAATATCTACGACACAATACTCGCACAATTTCTAGGTTTACTACCTTAAACATTAGCAGTCTTTACTAGTCCTAACCCCACACCATATCACATTTTTTCGCAGTACACCCCACGCTAACGTACCCCCCCCCCCCCCCGATGTCGTGTCGTCTACTGCAGTTTTTCCACTCAACCGATAATCGTTTACCCCCGCACAACCCTTGGTACCATTTCATTCCCCACCCCCAAACATCCTTCATTTTCCCCCCCCGTCCCCCCGACAGGCTATTCCCCGTGCCCCGCACCATATATTATTATAATCCCTCCCGCTTGACAGACTCACGACTGTTCATATTTAACTAACTATCTTACTTACCCAGCGTTGCCGGGAGCTGCTTACTACATACCAACCTAGCTCCTACAAAAAACTCATTTGGACTGAACTCTACTCCCCATTTTTCGGCATCATCCCGATATATGTGCCAATGTTCCCAAGATACTCCCCCTAGGCACCAGGAAATTCATAATTCGTTTCTTAACTCTATTTTCATGCTAAAACTGAAATATATATGAGGAACTTTAAATTTGCTGATCTTTTGTTAATCGTAATCTTAGTTGGAAAATGCTTATGCTTAAATGTGTTAAATTTTACCAATTTGTATGCTTAAAGTCTTACCTCTATTACTCTATCTATTCAAAATTGAAAGAAAATGGCCATTGTGAGACAAAATTTTTAATTTTGAGCTTTTTGGATTTGTTTCAATTTCAAAACCCCGCCTATGTGAATTCCATTGCATCAAGGAACCTAAGTGCCAAGTTTGATGAAAATCTGACGAAAACTGGATTTGTATAAGGAACAAACAAATATACATACATTCATTTTTATATATATAGATTATATTATCGGAAACCGAAAGTTACTTCTTTACGTTATGTTACGTTACCTATAACACTTCTCGGAGACTCCCAATGATGACCTTCAAAAGATAATTTCCTTTCACTCCTAACAAAAATCTCTCGACATTGTCATCAGCAGATGAAGTTCTGCCACATCTTCTAAGGACAGCATTTTATTTTCCTTGTAATACATTTTCCCGATGCTTCCCAATACTTTCTCAATATCTTTATGGCGCTCTCCAAGCCCACAAGTATTACCAGATCTCGCCAAGAAACTTTGCTTTTGTTTGTTATTTTTCGATATTTATTGCATTAATACACGTAACTGTATTTTTCATGTATTCAGTATAATATTTTTTCATGCAATAATTTATTTTCCTGGATTTTTAGAGGCCATATTACAAATACCGTAAGCAAATTTTAAGAAAACCTAATTATGTTATATGCAATACACCCCCAACTCGGCTATTTCGATCCATGGACTGCAGTTTCGTACTTATTATGCACTCATCGGCGTGGAATACGAAACTAGCCAAGTTGGAGGCAAAAATCCTCTTATAAAGCAAAGAGAGCCGAAAAAAACTAGTAGCTAATGTGAAATTAGACCACAGGCGAGCGACCGCACCTTAGCCCTTGCTTAGAGGCGGTTACTCGCTGCTATTTATGTTCCTTAGATTGCAGCTCTGCATTTTTCAGGCTCGATTGGAAAAGTGAAAATATGGGTGCACTGAAAAAAAGAAGGTAAGGAAATTTTAACTAAGTTATGTTAAACATTAGTTGTATTGATGTTGAAAAAGCATCCATATATGTAAGTTAACCTCTTGTTATTATTTTTTTTTTTAATAATGAAAAAGACTTTTGTAAACATGGTAAAAATGTGTGTGCAAACTGTTAGTACAATTTTCTTATTCATAAAATCTCTCTATTTATAACAGAATAAGAAAATTTAACTTTTTGTGGAAAGTATAGGTTCCAAATTATTTACGTATCGAAAAAATAGTTCATACAAACCTTTGGGCGTGTGCCTTTGTTTGCTTGCGTGCGTGTGTGCGTGCCTGTGTGCGTACGTGTGTGTGCGTGTGTGTGTGTGCGTGTGCGCGTGCGCGTGCGTGTGTGTGCGTGTGCGTGTGCGTGTGTGTGTGTGTGTGTGTGTGCACGCGCTTGCGTGCGTGTTAGTGTGATTTCCAAATTTGTCTCTTCTATTAAAGCTGATCTTTTGTCTCTTGATTCTGTGTTAAAACGATAAATAAAAGCAGCATCATAAAAACAAAATGAATATCTGTAAAAGAGAAATAAAGGAAACTAACCTTTAATGATAAAGCTATGTTTATGGAGTTACATCCGCAATTAATAAAAATCAAACGCTTTTTCCTTACACCAGTCAATTACGTAGGTTTAGAGTAACCCATTACCTTATTCTTAAGCGCTCCAAAGAACTCTTTAAGACTCTTTCAGTAATGCATCCACTTTTAGAAATTGCTACTGGACGAAAAAAAGGTGAGAGCAATCTGCAGAGTAACGGCAATTAACAAAATTAGTCCAACACACATAAACTATAATCAGACCAACATTATGAAGCTATTTTTCTGCAAACAACTTTCCTATTTTATCACTTTTGTTCATGTAGGACTATCTGCCGTTTTCGAAATAATGGAATTAATTATTGTGCTTATTTTTTTAGCCTCTCATCGTTTAATATTATCTTTTACATCGGTTAATAGAGCAATTTCTCAGATATTGCTGGAACAAAAAGCTTTAATTATTTCGAATTTCTTTATTCTGAAGTTTAATTTTAAATCCTCCTTTGGGCAGTTAGCTCTGTTCTCTCTAGAGAGCATTTTTATTCTAAACATCACACTAATGAGAATTTCTAATGAGTTTTTCTTTTTTTTTTTTTTTTGAAAATGGGTTGAAAATTGGCCATTTTATAATCGAAAGTCGAAATATTAAAAATATATTTCTGGGTTTTTGTTTTAGAACTAACGTAGTTTCCTCTTTACAAGTTCTCATTTCACATGCTGCTATTACTAGCTCTAATAGAGCAAAAATGTCAGATATTCAAAAAAAACTTTAATGTGAGACAAGTAATGTAAAACAAGATATATTTCAAAGCAAGCATTAAAATGGCTTCATTGAGAAAAAAGTATGTATTTTTTTCTTTTTGTTAAGAAAGCACTTTCTATCAAATAAGTTAATTAAAAGGTACGCAGTAAGTTAATTAAGTTAATTAAAAGGTTATAAGTTAATTAAAAGGTGAGACACAAATCACTCCCACTTTTCCCACACTGCAGTTTCTCTCAAGCTAATAGTGTGGTGAAAATCTTTGTTGAGGCCGTGAACTGAGTAGTACGCGGTCTACCATTTTAATTGCTGCTATTTAATGGAATGGAGAACAATGTCATTTTAAAATTTAAACAAATTTTTTAAACAGAAACTCAATAGAAGGGCTTGGGAGATGAAGGAGTTGTGCAACAAAACCGAAATTGTGAGTAATTTAAGTTCAAAGTTTCATTGTTGCAGTTGTTTCAGCTTTTCTGTTTTCTGGTTTTGTGGTAAAGGAAGCGTATGAAGTTGGTCTAATGACGTCTGCTCTTTTATGTACCAAGTTTTATTTGCTTGCCTGTATCTATTGCATACCATGGTCCAGATTGTATTTTCAAAAAAAAAGTAACACAGCCCCTTCGTCCTCCAAACCTTTCAATTATTACATCACAGCGATTGTGTAATACTCATATTTAAATAAATTTAAGTTCTAAATTTCATAAGAGGGCATCCAGTTTGTTACGGGTCAACAGTTTGAAAAGAAAGAGCCTTAAAAACAATGCATCTTGATCACTGAGATAAAGACTCAATACTCCTAATGGTAAACCTCACAAATTTCTAACACCTAGAGAACATTTATTGATTTATTTATCCAAATATCAAGCTTTTGGACACTAAACCATTTATTCGTTGTCTAGAAATCCAATATTTTAGAATCGGAGAATTTAAAATATTTCGAGCAAATCATTCATCAAAACGTTTATTGTTCATAGCTTGTCCAGAGTTACAAAAGTTCAAATAAGAGAGTCTAAAACCAGTCAATAAAAAATGGGCTGGACATTCAAACAATCATGCCTAGTCATGAGACGAAAAATAGCCACAGCAACAAAGTGAGCAGAATCAGGCATAACGGGCTTTAAACACATTTTTAGTGAGACACTAAATAAAAATGGTAATAGGAGACAAATCTCTTCTTGATTTCTAATCTGAGCCTTCTTAGCTCAGAAAATGCCACAAGCATTTCACAGAAAAAGTCTCAAGTCATTCTTTAATAATATGAAAACAAATTCTAACTCTAAATTCAAAAGCTCCAAAGAAAAAGGAAGCAATGCAGGGCTGTGAAAAAAAGAAAAAAAAGTTACAAACAGTTGTTACGTAGATTAATTGTGAGGTTTTCCCCCTATGATTTACGTACAATAATATATGAAGGTGAAAATACAATTAATTATCATTGTGTCTGAACGCGCTGTGAAAGGTTTGGCATTATATAAGACAGGGTGCCCCACTAAGGGGCCTGTCGCGCTTTACACTCTATACCAGAGAATAGTGAACCTGCAAGACAATCCATTACACAATCAACTCAACGTTCAACTCTTATGTATGCTGTTACTATGAGGATATATAATCGCACCATAAAGAGAATGTTTGCTCACACCCACAATGGTGGTTGTGCAGAAACACTAGCATGACTGGGAAAACATATTGTGTGAAACCATCTTGTACAGTATTCCAGACAACGCAATACTGTTAAGCCACGAAGCACCTTCATTTGAAAGACTTGGAAATAAACGGTTGTAAAAAATAATAATAAACTTTTAATGATGACTAGTAAAAATTATAGGGAAAACCTTTAACTGTTTTGAGACAAGAGATAGATGGTACTGGTACATCTGATAGGTGCTGCTATACAGCATGGTTTTGAATCAATAAAAGCCTACCTACAGTTTAAACGTTGAACGCGTTGCACTCAAATGATCTTTGTATGAAGTTCACTACGTCTTTCTGCTTTTCACTCCCTTATTTGTCAGAACAAAGTGATTCAGGATATGTAAAGTAAGTTAAAAGCATTATTCTTAAAAAATGAAAATATTTTCCTCAATGGGTTGCTTCGATTGCATTGTTGATAACATTTGAATTGTGTAAGTTCTTCTTGTCAAATCACATGTAAACATATCTAAAAACTAAAATTTTGTTTTTTGAATGACGTATAAAACTTAAAAGGTACCTTAAATTTATTAAACAAACGCAAGACTTTTACGCACTATTGCTAAACATTCAGCAATCTCCATCCACAAAACAGTTAAAGTTACAAATTGAGATCCACTCAAGTTGTATTTAAAATAATTAAAATTAAATTATCATAAAAAGCTGCGTTGTCAGAAAAGAAGTGTAACCATAACTCTTACATTACGATATTTTTAGCACATATATATTATAAAATAGTCCTTTTAAAGATGAAATGTAAAAATATGGAGAGTACTCCCCAGTTTTTGTTACAACAAAATTTATTCCACTTTCTGAAGTGAAGAATTTTGCTGAGCAGCTGACAGTGACAGAGAATAATTTCTTTAACACGTACGCAGAGAAGGTGGCATGAATTTTACGATTCAGAATAGTCCAAATTCTGCTTTTCAGGGAAGAATATATTTGTATATGTATTTAGAAAGTATTTTATCTTTTTTTCTGAAAAGCTGTTTTCAAAAGATGTGCTTAGAGAATCATTTTCAACTGCAAATTATGCAAAAAAGGGAATGCAGTCGAACCTCGTCCACCCCTTAACGATTAGTTAATCTTCAAGAAAGCGGTCTTTTTTTTTTTCTTCAATCCCTAAAACGTATATGAAAAGACATGAATGAATGAATAAATATCGTTCGTTTTTAATTTTAGGTATTTTTAGCTTGCAATTTAAAAAAAAAATTTTTTTGGAAAAACCAACATTTAGGGCACTATGACTAAATGGTGGTTTTCCAGCAAGCAAGGAAAATTTCAAAAATATGTGTTTTAAAACAGTTCAAAAGAATTTTATTAAATATCCCCGTGCTGGCTATCTAATATGAAAAATGAAATGTTTTTGGGCAAAAGAAGTGAATTAGTTTCCTTTTTATTGGCGCGTCCGTACGTTAACACTTCAGCCCGGAAACGTCACGGAAGCGATTAAGAGCGGAAACTCAGCCCGAGATTTTGAACGGAGCGAGCACGAAGGGATTACAAGGAACTCCAAGGACCTTTAGATTAAGTTCGTCTTCACCGTAGTTTATTTTATCCGAAACAACAATAATCAACAAATAGGAAGACGGGGATCAGAAATCTAGTTCGTCTTAGCAGTTTCGTTTTTAAGCAGGTCTGTGAAGTTGCAGTAGAAGAGTCGGAGTCGGGAGGATTTTTGTCCAAAGGAATCGAAGTCATTAAAAACAAATCGACTCTAAATCCAACCAGCCCCGATTTGAATGAAATTTTATGGACCTAAAAAGGTGTTTTTAAAACTAACTCATGGAAATATTTAGCTTCCAAAATCCAAATCCTGAGGATCGCATCGAGGACCGCTGAAAAAAAGGGCTCCAAAATGGCGGATCCGCTTGGTGAAAAAAATTGCCATGTTTAGGCATATGTTGGAAAAAAGTTTATCGCACTATGCCTTACATTTCGGAAGCTTAAAGTGTATTTAGTTGTTAATACCATTTAGAATTTTTGTGCATTCGAGCTCATTAGTTTCTGTGTCGCAACAAACTCTTGACAAAAGCAAACTCTTGACAAAACGCGTTGGAAATTTGTCTTCTTAGATTTTAAGATGACATAAAATCTGAGCAAAATTAAATTCAAAAGCTCGCACTTCGTAATTTTATATTCAAAGTACTTTCTTTTAACTGACATCAACTGGATTACCTGCATACCTCAACTGAATATAAACTATCTTTGCTAAGTATTTTGTACTGCTTTGTTAGATAAACCAAAAAAGCTATATGCATAATTCTGTTCAAAAATACGAAATCAATATCACTTTTACCGAGAAATTGAAAGCATCTTACTCGTAATTTCATGGAAGGTTTTGAAAACACACCATAAGTTTTTCAAAGAATTCATTTAATCACTTGTCGACTTAAACCACTTTCACGCAGCTCTATTTTTTCCCATAAAAACAGTAAAAAAACTTTATTGAACCTTTAAATCCCATATCACAACAAAGATTTTTTTTTTCGAAGCATCCTAATTGTTTCCGCTGTACTTAATCCGTGAAGTAGTTAGGTGTATTTTGAACTTAAGGATTTAATGCTATAGATTTATTCTTTAATTGTACGGAAATATCTCTAGCGTGATCAAAATACTTGAAATCTTCACAGTTAAGTGAACAGATAATTTCACTTTATCGGGTAGCTGTGGTCATTGCTAACATTTTCGAAGAAAGAAAAGGTTTAAGTTCTTTTTACTCAGATAAGATCTGGAGTTTTAGTAATGCAATGTTCAATACGAAAATATTTTGTTATTTGTTGATGTTCCGTAAAAAATCATAAAAATAATTGACTTGACCATAGATTTTTATATTTAACGAAATTGGGTTGATTCTAAAATTGAGTGTGTACAGAAACTATCACTTACACTGGAAAAAATAAATGCTGTTTTATCAGTGTAATGCAGCTAATTTTATAGCAATTTTGCAGTAAAAAACTGTAAAATTGCTAATTTTACAGTTCGTTACTGTATATTTTACAGTTTAATACTGGTACTTCTGCTGCCAGTATTATACTGATGTTTTTACAGTATACCTGCCCTTTTTACAGTATACTGCTGCCAGTATTATACAGTATGTTTTTACATATACAGCTAATTTTATGTTGATAAGCTGTAAATTTGCTAGTTTTTCAGTTTATTACTGTGCTTTTACAGTTTTAAACTGAAACCTCTGCTTTCAGCATTATACTGCAAAAACAACTTTTTGCAGTGTACGATCAATCGGAAGATTCAGACTTCCAAATAAAGTTAATTCTTTAGTGAAAATATCAAACGGTTGATCTTTCTTTTAAATTTCTTCATTAAAGGCATCGCGTATAAAAGGTTTTACATCATCGAACTTAAAAGAACTAGATTACATTCTTGAAAACATTATCTTCTTTTTTGTGATCATTTCTTTCATTGCAGGCGTAAAATTCAATTCCGAAAACTGGAATGGGAAGCCATAAATGCCCTGATTACTAAATAACTTATACAGATGTTAGGTTGTTATTATCATTATTACCATTCAATAGAAAGCTCTATCCTTAAACTTTACAATGGTTTTTGAAATTCTATTCTACTATAACTAGGAGAGAAGTTAGTCATTTTTAAGTCAACACTTTCTTCGCATACTTTAAACTTTTTTTACATATCTGTATTCTGAATTTCTATTCTGTATTATAAGAATTTTCGAAATAAAAATCTAAAAGTCAGTAGGAACTTATCTTGTCATAATATGTGTCCTTCGTGCCAAACTTTATTGAAATCAAAAGTGGTGAAGTCAATAACTTATGTTGATTGATCTGAAATGAATTAAGCTCATATTCGTGTTTCGTTCACTTGGAAATATTATGTTTTAAAACACTCATTATAATATATCGAGCTCTAAAAAACAAGCAACACATGTAATCAGAGATACTATATTCTTATCCTGTTTATACAGATAAGGTGTGAAATTATTCTCAAGTATCTTATTTTCCTCTTTTTAAGTGTATCATCGTATTTTTTCTACCCCTAGTTTTTATTTTACTTCATTTTTAATATTTTATCTAAATCATAATAAATGAAAAATTATACAATTTTTCTTTTTTATAATTTGATAAACTATCTAAAAACATTGTCCATTACAGAAGCTGTCAAGAAGAGGATACAGAGGCAACACTTCTTTCCGGTTCTTTTACCGATACAGTCAAGATGTTCGACCCACTCTTTAGATTGCAGAGAAGCTTATTTCCTCTTTTATAAAAGCCGAAGCTCTTTAAGAAAGGTCTTAAAGGAAAAGCCAGCAGTCAGTTTCCTAAACACGTTTACCAAATCTCTTCGACTTCCCAACTGTCTCGATGAAATCTCCTGAAGTTGCCAAAAGATATTTAGTAGACATACAAACAAAAATGGGATTATTGTGATGTAGGGATAGATTTTTAAATGACTTTCGTAAACCTGGGGTATTTCAAACGCTCATTAGTTTTTGGTGGTAAACACTGCATGTCATATTTTCTTTGAGGAAAAATACTTCCATTATTGTTTTCGAATGCAATTTTACAGAGAAAAATAATTTTTAAACTATAATGAGATGATTAGCAAGTTGTAAAAGAAAATTTTCAAACCAATGCAAGAAATTCGTATATTTTACTCACTTCTGCACACGGCGATTTAATTTATTTTATTTATTTATTTATTTTTTTTATTTGGTTTTTTTTTATTTTATTTATTTATTTATTTTATTTTTTATTTATTTATTTATTTATTTTTTTTTTTTTTTGCATTCATGAAATCTGTAACCATTCAAGAACTTTTCTTTTGCAAATATATCTACTTGTTTTTTGCAGGAAACTGGTGAAAACCAGTGGAATCTCGGAATTCCACTATATTACCACTATTCCACTTCTTACAGTCTGGAAATAATCTGTAACATTTCGGAATTTTCCTACATTGTACAAAATAAAAATTTAAATGTATGTCATTTAGAGAGAAAAATAGCAAAGCAGGTTTTTTCTTTAGCTTAAAAGATTTTCAGAAACGTCCTAAACTTTTACTCTAATGTCATAAATTCATTTAAAATTCGTCATCTCATGTCAAAATTAATCAAATTGTGAAATATAAATCACAACTCCAACTTCACACGTCCATCAAACGAAATGTTGCAGAATGGTTTTAAAATTTTTCTTTTTAGTTTGATTTGTCAAAAATTTATCTCCCTAAAAATTCTTCATTATCCCAAGAGTAAGTCTTCATTTTTTCTGACACTAAGAACACTGGAGCGAAACAGATTACAGTCATTCCCTGAGAACATTAATCGAGAGCATCCATGATGGAGCAGTGAGGATCCTAATCATAGAAATTTGCGTCCTGCGTAATTCCTATTCATGTTCTTAGATGATGAATGATGAAGAATGAAACAGACATCTTCTTATAAGTGTGACATAATCGAACTTCTTTCTTCTAACTGAAAATCAAATGTTAATTTTTTCCTTCCATATATTTTTATTCAGTAGTTGATTTAATTCGTTTAAGAACAATTGAATCACATCTTGGCATTTAAAAAATTCTCTCTTTCTCTCTCTCGATAAAATCTACATGCGATTTCATCCATATTTAACACTTCGAAAAATCCCCCCCCCCTCTCTCTCTCAATTCAAATAACGATAAAATCTATATGAGATGCAATGTGTTTCTTTTTATGAACAGTTACATTTACTGTAATTAGGTTTGGCAGATTTCTGAATAGTTCAATTGGAACAACGGAATGCTCCCCCCCCCCCTCCCTCAACGTCGTGGGTTTTCAAGGATACACACTAGGATGGGGCGAGAAATAAAAAGTTTTTCAGATCAACTTCTAATAGTTGTCAAAAGTTGTCTTTGGTAATAGTTAGCTTTTGTGTAAAATTTGAGAAAAATCGGTTAATATCTTCAGGGGGCGCTGCGATCGCAAAGTTTTACCAGCTTTGTTATGGATTTTATGGTTAAAATATTTAAAAAAAAATGTCTTTAGCTAGTCTCTTTGCGTTTTTTTTACTCAAAAGATGTTTTCATGCATTGAAAGCATATGAAATGACTCACAAACATTATTTTATATGATATATTTATATTTAAAAAAAATCACTTTTTTTCACGTTTTTGTTTCTTTTTAAATGCTTGAAATATAAATACATCATATAAAATTACTTTTTGTGAGTTATTTCATATGCTTTAAATGCATGAATATATCTTATGAGTAAAAAAATGCAATGAGATTAGCTAACGGCATTGTTTTTCATATTTTAACCATAAAATCCCGATAAAAGCTATAATAAAACTTTGCGATCACAGCGCCCCCTGAAGATATTAACCGATTTTTCTCAAATTTTGCACAAAAGCTAACTATCACCAAAGACAACTTTTAGCAACTATTAGAAGTTGATCTGAAAAACTTTTTATTTTTCGCCCCACCCTAATACACACCCTTGACTAGTTTTTAGACTTTTTTGGAGGGTAGTTTAATATTATGACTAAATAGTTACTAATTATGCACCTAAGGCAGGGTAGCAATTAGGGACACAAGCGTAAAAAGTTAGACATTTTATTTTTGATACGTTGATTGTTATTAGTTACTTAAATAAGAAGAGATATTTTAAAGGAGGAATAAACATTTCAACATTTGAACAGTAAATGCATGCATTTTCCATTAGCTGGGATAACCACCCCCCCCCCTCACACACACACACACACACACACACACACACACACACACATAAACACGCATCGACACACCTACACACACATGTAGACCTATCGCAATTCGTAAAGGTGAAAAACATAATTTGAATCAAAGATGTCAAAATTCAAATTACTATTTTTTTCGTAATCATACTACAAATTTTGACGTGCTGCAAAATTGACCGGTATGGCTCAAAGTTACCTGATTATACTACTTTGCAATATTTGTTGTTTTTAATACGGTTAAAAAAAGCAGCTTCAGAAAAAAGTAAATTCTATAATCTTTACTTCCAGAAATACATAAAACTATTTTGCATTTTATTTTAGGAATATCAATACCAACACAGCATCTTAGTGCTCAGTAATACTCTTTATGCCGCCCAAGAAAAAATATCTGATTTATTCCACGATTGCCAGTAGAGGAAAGGTAAAATAAGAGCTCAATTCTATCAATCCGTTTTCCGATTGAATTGCCATTTTCCTGTCACGAATCTAGAAATTTTCGATTCTGTCACGAACCTTGTAGGTTTCAAGTATAAGATTTCGTCGTTTCTTCTTATTTTTCAATCTCCTAAAGCAGATCAGATATATTTCTGGTAGTGCTTTGCAAATACAATAACTGCAATTTTATTCAGACGGAACATGGATTTGTTTTAAGAAACTATGCAGTTGGTCAGTAGTGGTTCGTTAGCAAATTAATTTTACGAATATTTTCATTCAAACAAATTCATGTAATTCTGAAAATATGTTGTCTGTTGCTATTTTTGAACCAAAATAATACTCAAACCCTTTACCATTTATTTCATAAATTAAAAGTGCATTTAACCCTTCACTGCACGATTTTTTATATTTTCATGAAAAAAATCATTTGTTACCTTTTAAATAACCCTGAGTTCAGGAAAAATGAAGAAAAAAATTAATCTTAAAAATGTGCACCAAAAATGATGTTTTAATTGTTTGTTCTATATATGGCACAAAGCACATAGCATATGCTTTGTATACCGATAAGTGTAATAATCTACAATGTTTTTGTGTCATAAGTGGTATAAACAAACTTTCCACTAAGTGTATTTAAACATTTTTGGAACAAAGGAAATAATGACTAAGCACACTTCTAACGGAAATGCAGACCCTTTTTTTTAAAAAAGCAAGAACTGTAATACCTAGACTAGTGCAGCTAACTAGTGCATAAAAATCACACTAAACTGTTATAGCAATGTTCCAGAAGGGGCACAAAGCTCAGTTTAACTGCATTTAAAAATCATAGGAATATATGAGGGTTTATTTGGTTTGTGCCAGATCTGGCACACCGTGCAGTGAAGGGTTAAAACCAATAAGTTGAAATGCTTTATACGCTTTTTCAGTCTCCAGTTAGTTCAAAACATATGATATATTTCCTTATATGATTCACATAAATTATCATTATCACATATTCAACTCGAAATCTACTACAGTGGACGCCGCTTAATTGCATACTTTAAGTGATACATTTTTTAAATCATTTTGACTTTTTGTGTTATCTTAGATGTATCATGTGTTTTAAATAATGTCAGCTCCGCTTAATCGAGTAACGGATAAGCGAAGACCCCTCTTATACAAATAAAATTTTCTGGAACCCAATATTTCTCCATATACGCAAGTTAAAAATCTCCGCTTAATCGCATTGCTTCTCGGATAATTGAAAAATATTGGTCAGCATTGCGAGTATTTTTGTTGAGAAAAATTTTGAATAACTTACAAAGAAATTAAGTAAGCGCAATTATTTAATTAAAAATATAAAATATTATTCCCCGTCAACAACTGACTAGGGGAAAAAATTCACATTCCATTAAAACATTTCCCCTATTCTATTTAATTCCATTATTCTATCTCTACTAAAAAAACTATAGATAGCCCTAACTATAATTAAATTAAATAATACAGAGAAAGATAAATATTACAAAGGATTACAAATTGTTAAATATGTTGTTACATGTTCCCTGGTCTAGAGCATCCTGACTAGGTCCATGATACCACGTCGCTCAGTGGTGTACTCAGGATTGTTTCCTGGGAGTGGTTAAGGAGGGGTTTCCACAGCAGCGCCAATGAATTCTAGAATATGGACAAGTGAAGCAGGAAAAGAACAAGGGCAAGGTGAAAAAGTCTTGACTTTGTCAATAAATTTCAAAGACAAAATATGACCACTACGTAGTCTGGCCAAGGAAGTTTGTGCAGAAAGGTTGTTAAATAGTAAATGAGCGATTCCATACCAAATCACCGAAAAAAAAAAAAGTTGGTCGCACGACCGACTCGGATTTTTTTTAAATTTGGTACACAGATTGATGGTATAGAGGTATGAAAAAGCCCAAAAGGAAAGTTACCTGCTCCACTTATTTTCTGAGATACATGCCCTCAAAGTTTGTCCGCCACGTCAAAATACTAAAAAAATGATGTTATTTAATAATTTTTTATAAAAAATCGTACTCATGCAAAATAAAAGTGTTAGATATCTATGGAAACTAGTTACTCCAGGCATTCTGAAAAAAAATACTAGAACGTTCATAATGAAAATTGCCAAGGTACAGGGCTCTTTGAAGTTGTCACCACAAAAACTTGATTTTGCAGATTTTGCTAAAATTCAGGCATTTATTACAAAAAAAGGCAAACAAAACCAAAGGTTTTCTCACTTTCTGGTAGTGTACAGGTCCTCCCTGTAAATTGCTACGCAATAAATTTTTTGGGTTTCTCACTCCTTCTTGGAAATATTTTAGCTTAAAGATAAGCCGTAAGGCAAAAAATGCGTTTTTGGCCATCTTGGCAGCCATTTTTTCTCATAAAGGGGAGCAGTAGAAACTTTATTTTTTTTTTAAACAAGCCACTGATATGTTAGCTATTCACAGGAAAAGAGTTTACTTTTGGTTATTTCTCCCATTAAGAGATATCCTGCTGACAGTATATGCATGTTTTTCGCGACGACCATATGCTTTTGTTCCCCCTCTCCTGGACTTAAAATTAATTAAACCAAAAAATAATGATATATTTATTATTAGCTGTATTATCTACCCAATATGTCATGAAATTTAATTTATTAAATCATTGAACAATAAATTAGATAATTGATGAAAACAAGAAAAAGTATTTCTCTGATGCCTGAGCATTATGCATTCATAATTATAAAGCACTAAATACTTTCTTGAGAAATTAATTAACATAAATGAGCTCTAAATATTTATATTATAAGCAATACCCAATCTTGTGATTGGGATACTCCTGTTTTTAATTGAAGAATTTCTTGAATATCACATGAATATCAGGAAAATAAATGAGGTCTTTTCGTTTGATGTAGGATACTTTATGACAAATTTCATTTGATGGGCTACTAACAGAGCATGGTGATAAAGAGCTATTAATTTCAGCATCGAATTCCATTTTACCTTATTAACAGTTAAATATTTACAAAATAATTAAATAAATAATTTAATATAAAGCCATGCTTGAAGAATTAAAATTAGTGCAACTAATTTATTCCCATACTGATCTTTACAAAATTGACATGCGTTGAGCACTGATAAGAACTGACAAGAAAAAGTTTACTCATTAAAATATTAGTTCACAGATACTATAAAGCATACATTCTATTTTCCACAAAATAATACTGCAACAAAGAACAAGGGTATCCTCCTGTTTATAGCCATCAATCAGGAACATCCAATCACAAGATTGTGTATTGCCTATGAGATAAATATTCGAAGCTCCTTTATTTTAATTGATTTTTCAAGAAATTCTTTAGTACCTACCCCTTTATACCCTTGTTCTTTGTTGCAGTATTATTTTGTAGAAAATAGAATGTACGCTTTATAGTATCTGTGAACTAGTATTTTAGTGAGTAAACTTATTCTTGTCAGTTCTTATCAGTGCTCAACACATGTCAGTTTCGTAAAGATCAGTGTATGGGAATAAATTAGTTGCACTAATTTTAGTTCTTCAAGCATGGCTTTATATTAAATTATTTATTTAATTATTTTATAAATATTTAACTGTTAATAAGGTAAAATGGAATTCGATGCTGAAATTAATAGCTCTTTATCACCATGCTCTGTTAGTAGCCCATCAAATGAAATTTGTCATAAAGTATCCTACATCAAACGAAAAGACCTCATTTATTTTCCTGATATTCATGTGATATTCAAGAAATTCTTCAATTAAAAACAGGAGTATCCCAATCACAAGATTGGGTATTGCTTATAATATAAATATTTAGAGCTCATTTATGTTAATTAATTTCTCAAGAAAGTATTTAGTGCTTTATAATTATGAATGCATAATGCTCAGGCATCAGAGAAATACTTTTCCTTGTTTTCATCAATTATCTAATTTATTATTCAATGATTTAATAAATTAAATTTTATGACATATTGAGTAGCTAATACAGCTAATAATAAATATATAATTATTTTTTGGTTTAATTAATTTTAAGTCCATGAGAGGGGGAACAAAAGCATATGGTCGTCGCGAAAAACATGCATATACTGTCAGCAGGATATCTCTTAATGGGAGAAATAACCAAAAGTAAACTCTTTTCCTGTGAATAGCTAACATATCAGTGGCTTGTTTTAAAAAAAAATTAAAGTTTCTACTGCTCCCCCTTTATGAGAAAAATGGCTGCCAAGATGGCCAAAAACGCATTTTTTGCCTTATGGCTTATTTTTAAGCTAAAATATTTCCAAGAAGGAGTGAGAAACCCAAAAAATTTATTGCGTAGCAATTTACAGGGAGGACCTGTACACTACCAGAAAGTGAGAAAACCTTTGGTTTTGTTTGCCTTTTTTTGTAATAAATGCCTGAATTTTAGCAAAATCTGCAAAATCAAGTTTTTGTGGTGACAACTTCAAAGAGCCCTGTACCTTGGCAATTTTCATTATGAACGTTCTAGTATTTTTTTTTCAGAATGCCTGGAGTAACTAGTTTCCATAGATATCTAACACTTTTATTTTGCATGAGTACGATTTTTTATAAAAAATGATTAAATAACATCACTTTTTTAGTATTTTGACGTGGCGGACAAACTTTGAGGGCATGTATCTCAGAAAATAAGTGGAGCAGGTAACTTTCCTTTAGGGCTTTTTCATACCTCTATACCATCAATCTGTGTACCAAATTAAAAAAAAATCCGAGTCGGTCGTGCGACCCCCATTCGGTGATTTGGTATGGAATCGCTCAAATGTAAAACACAAAAGACGAGTAAAAAAAAGTGTTGAAAAAGTCTTTCCAAGAGACGTTGAACAAGCAATTGTAGACTTTAAAAAAATAAAAAAAAGGGCCTAAACAAAGATTTTGCAACTCCAATTGTAAGTTACGTTTTTATAATTTTTATATGCACTTATGCTATTTTGTTGTTCTTTGATTACTTTAAGCATTAACAATTATTTTTGATTTATTATTATTACTTTTTGAGACAACTGTCATTTTGAAAAGTTAAAGATAATTTCCCCGCTTAACCCTTAGTTTGGCACATATCAAAAATTTAAAAATTTTGACAAAATTTTTTTTATTGTAGTTTTTTTTGGGGGGTAAAATGCATAAATATTATATAGTTTAAAAAAATTTCATGGGAAAAAATGAAAAGAAAATAGGTTTTATAAATTGTGTATCCTGTCGGATACACTGCCGATGTAGCAAATAAAGAATACATAAAACGTGGCTCACTCAATCACAATATCAACTAATTTGGCACTATTATAGATTTTATAAACAATAAAAATAATAAGCAAATAATAAAAAAAATAAAAGAGAACATACCTGTAATCGACGTGACGCCATGTTGTTTTAGTAGAACACACTGTAACACTTATAAACTTAATACTGAACGCGTTGCTTTGTAAATAGCCACAGTAAAGATAGATGTTGAAAAAGAAGGTTCGAATAATGCTATAGGTTAAAAGCCAGCCCCCAAGAGGACGCCTAATTCAAATTAAAAAATGTAGAAAGTGATGTATCCTGTAGGATACATTGCCAAACTAAGAGTTAATCAAATACACTTTTTGGAAGCGACTGCATTATCTTAACCCTTTAAGCGGTTTGCCCGTACGGTGTACGTGCTACCCGAAATTGGCCTCATCTGGTTTGCCCGTACGGCGTACGGGCATCGATATTTTCAGATTTCCTTTTCTGGTTTTCCCGAACTGTTCGGAAAATTGTAAACCTCAAAATTCACAGTAAGTGTGAGAGAAATTTTTGCATAATTTGTAAACCCATTCATTACTGCATGCAGAATGTACTTGAAAAAAGCAAATATTTCGGGATTTTGTGACCAAAATTGTAAAATAAAAAATATTGTAAAAGCATTGAAAACGAAAAAAAAAAATTAAAAATTCTTTATATTCTTATTCTGTTAAGTATAGCACTTAACTATATGCAATAAAAAAAATATGCCTTTTTTGGAAGCATTTCTGGTAAAATAATTGACCGCTTAAAGGGTTAAGCGGGGCCGACAGAGTATATGTATATTTTTCAAATTCATCCATGTTAAACGAGTTGAAAGTAAATGTTATTACACTCACACAGAGAGGGAACGGTCCATGCCAGTTCAGACGAAAAAAATAACTCTTTACCTTCATAGTCTTGGGTTATGTTAATTTTATTTTTTATTGACATATTTGGTTCTTTTTTGGTGTTTTATTAATAATGCAAATGTAATGTAAATTGGTTTCAAACCACCTTTTCTTTTGGTAAGTCCCACCACATAAACCTCACCGGGGAAAATCTTCCTATGTATTTTTTTCCAACTTCAACACAGCTTACCAACATCAATTAGCCCTTAGGTTATCTTTCACTCCTTTTAATTGCTCTAACCTGCATTAGAGGTCCTTTTCTTTTTCTTTTGACTTGATGCTTTCTGCTATCTTTAAAGTACAGTGCAAAGTAATGATCATCAATCAGAAGAAGATAAAACGGATGACTTAATTCATAGATATTACCAATCAAAAGACTCTAAATACTTCAAATGATATCTAAAATTACGCGTTAATTCATTAAGAGAAGATTAAATGAGTCTTTAAATTGCAAATTATTAGTTTAACATAAAATTACTATTCGCTGCTCCTAGTGGGAACTTTTAAGATTAACACCTGCAACTGCTATACCTCTCCAGGCTGCGGAGATAAGCTTAGTGAGCTGTTAATTTCCACTGAGGGAATAACTTTATGACCTGAAAGAATAACTGTCATTAAATGCTTAAATCTCAGCAGTGAAATATGAATTTCGTTTGCGGGAAAAGTACATTTATGGGTGGAGCACATAACTTGGAACATAAGTCATAAAGGGAATTCCGTCACATGTTGTTGGAACAATGGCAGACTTGGATGTTCGGAAATCCGTATCGAATGAACTTTGCTTTGTCAAATTGCTAATTCACGTTCATGTTTGTAGAGATAACTCGCTGATTTAAAATAATGTTAGCATACACATATTAAATAAAAATTCATAAAAAGTAATTTCTTTAGAACTCAACAAAAAGTAGAAGGGTCATTCCATGTAACATGAGCAAAAATGAGAAAAAAGTGGCGGCCGTAAGACCAATAGACCAAAGCTTGGTATGCAGAAATAAATATATTTGGGCTGAAAAGAACAAATAATGTGCTTTTTAACTTAGTATTATTTGCTCGTATTTGTATGCAGGTTCATTTTATGCATAAATAAAACTATCTGGAATATTTTGACTCCATATTTTTTATTTAGTAGTTACATACATTTGTAAAATGGTAATTAAACAGCATTCGAACAACTGGTAAATGTTGCTTTTATGAACGCTGGTACTTATTTAACTAGTTACTGTGAACATAAAAGTTCCACATTTTTGTAATATTTGTACATGTATACAAAAGGTATCCTATAAGAATAACTAATTTTTTAACAAAAAAAATAATAATAAATTAAATTGCTTTTAAAATGACACTTTTATCTTTTCTGCTTCAGGTTTTGAAAACGAAAATTCAAAATAGAGCGCAAAAATTATTTGAAGAAAAATCATTTCATGGAACAGTTACTGAATAAAGTTCATGGAAACAGAAGTATGCACACAACTCAGAAAATAATCTATTTTAAAATAAAGACTTTTAAGTCACGCTATATCCTACGCTATTTCAAAAGAAAAATGGTTCAGGGACTATTATATTGATTATCGTTCATTTAAGGATCTATGATACAAGATTCAAGATAAACAATTGTATTGTTTTGTCTTAAGTATCCCCCATAACGTACTACTTTATACTCTATATAAATTTGAATTTTTAACTTTTGAGGAAATCCCAGTAATAAACAAGAATACAATGCAATTAGAAAACATAAATAACACATTTTCAAAAAAAGTAACATTGCTCAATCCAATTCTCTTTTGCTTTTTAAAATTTAATGGTAAGATTTTTTTTTTAATGTATAGATGTGGGGATCCGTTTTGATAGACTAGGGTTCAAAGTTATGGTCTCTATTAAAATTTTGCATTTAAGTTCATGATTGAATTGAGTTTAGCTTAGGACTTTCGCTAAAATAGAATCCTTTAAATGTGTCGTTCTAATTAAGTGAGAAAGTTTGAACATACTTAATCTGATGCAGAAAAAAAAGCCCTTTCAAACAACAGAGAAAGTTAAGGTGTGTATCCCTTTAACTTCCCCTGAATGTGCAATTTAAGTAAAATTTTAAGTTCAAATATAATTACAAAAATGCAATTCAAAATTCTGGGGAAAAAAAAAAGAGTTCGAGAGCAAACCCCTGCAGCTCAAAGTAATTCAGTAGGGTGAGTTCTGGTAAGTGCGTCCACGGGGTAAGTGCGTCCACTGGGAATTATATGAACACTGTCCTGAAATGGCTTCTGCAACACATCGACTATGTTAGACAACTGTCTGATGATAATTTCAATAGGTAGAATTCAGGCCTGGGTTCAATAGACGAAACACAAGCAGAGACAACTTAAATGTCTTCAAAAAAACTCTAAAGTAAAGATTGAGAAGGTTTTGTTTCAGTTTCTCTTGTAGTCATACCAAGCAATTGAAGTCAAGAAATGCAAGTTGTTTCTTTTGAGTAATAGCTACTAATAACATACATGGGGTATTTTGATCAAATACTCTAAATAAAATGTGTTTATATGACGGTACGCACTTTCCCTTTCTTTAAAGTAAGGTGGGGGTAAGTGCGTACCATTATGATGGGGCAAGTGCGTACCACTATCATGAGGCATATGCGTACTATTATGCGGAGCAAGTGCGTACTATTATGATGAGGCAAGTGTGTACCATTACGTGGAAAATCCGACTCTCGTAATTCACCTTTAATTTTGCCTATAACTCTTTTATGTGCCGATTATAAATCCGACGTCATTTCCTTCAAGTATTTATATTTACATTGAATGCGGCATAAGATTTCAGTTTTATTCATTAACTCTGAAATATATCGGCTTTTAGATATCAGTTAATAAATTTTTTGTTGAAAATAGCGATCATAAGCTATACTTAATTTAAACCAGAATGGGAAATGAAGCAATGAAATTAAGTGAAACACTAAATAAGGAACCAACTGATTCAAAAAGCGAAGGTGGAGTAATGAATAAATTATATTTAAGAAAATTAAGAACACCTTGTGAAAAACTATTTCAATGTACAAGAAAAAAAAAAGTACAAGTATCATATCATGATCATTTTTTTTTTTTTTTCCTCTTTACTTTGTGTTTTTTCTTACTGCTGCTGATTCTAATAAGAAAAATATTTTAAAACCGTATTTTTTCGAAAAAAAAACGAATTGTTCACTCAGGTTACCTAACGATCTACCATATAAATAGAATTAAAGAAAATCACAGGGGTTACGCACTTACAACAACGTTATTGGACGCACATGTCTCATCTTATATTTAAGAAGGGGTAAGTGCGAACCCTGACTTAAGCACAGACTGATTAATGTATTAAACTAAAATAAACTATGTAGACTATAAGTGATTATTACTAAATAAAAACAACTTACATTTGCTCACTTGGTCTTATTAAAAGGACAGAGAAAGAATCACATACACAACACTCTCAATCTTCAAATAACAGTTGTTCGCAAGACACGTGAGATATCACCGATTGCGTTTCATCCATGCAAGCAAGTGCTAATCTCTAGTATTAGGAATTATCCCAAGGCAACTACCTAACATATTTAATGTGTGCCAGAAGTTTTTTCCTGTTTATAGTCATATAATTTAAGGTGGACGCACTTACCCCGCTAGGTAGGGAAAGTGCGTACCTTAGAATAGGTGTCATAAACCAGGTCACAAAACCTATGCTTATGGTTTATTTGACATATTATACGCTTGAAAATCTTAGTAAAGGATCTGGAAAGAAAACTAAAAAAAAATTTTGAGTGTACAAGATTTTTCAAGAGAGCAGCATCCTTGAGAACATGAACTTTGAAAAAAAGGGTACGCACTTACCAGAACTCACCCTACCAAATTTCAAGGCTGTTTAAATGTGTATATCAAGATAGAAGGTTTACACCTATTGGGACCAACCTTTAGTTTGTCCGTATTGGGCCAACCGTATAAATATCGACATACCGAAGTAGTAGAGTTATCCACATGTCGAGTTACTAGAGTTTCACGGTTCTCTCATAAGCTTACATGCAAATTTGATTTAGAAATTTGGCCCATTTTAAGTGCTATGGCGCCTGCTAGACACAGGCAAGCCATACTGCCGGGCTAAGCACAAAAGTCGCATCTGCACTTTTTAAAAAAATTAAGGTATAGTCACCAGGTGATTCTTTGTTACGTATTTTACCGAAATGCAATGTTTTATGGTTACTTGAGAGCTGGAAATGATTTTTGAAAAATTCAGAAAAGGTATCTCCTGAATCAAATACATGGAGGAGCAAAACCTTAAACAGCAAGATCTCAGTTTGAAATCGTCTGTAGACAGGCCTGTCATTTAGGGGGGCAGGGGGGGTCAATTCCCCCACCCCCTGACTTTGGGAAATCAATGTATTGGCATATAAGTGGGCGTGGTTTTTGCCACTTTTTGGTCAATTTTACATTGTGTATGCACTCTTTACCCCCCCCCCCCCGGAATATTTCGAAATGAAGTCCCTGTCTGAATATCATCATCATTTCACAATTTTTTTATGCTACTTTTTTTTTTAATATGTAGAGAAAATTTTGTTCGAGTTAGAAGTTTTAGTAATATACTAGAACCATACATCAAAAACGAAAGAAACCTGTATGTTTATGCAATAAATGCAAAAGCATCATGTTTCTTCTCTTACTTTTACTTTCGTACCATACTGATGCGAATAATGTATAACTTAAGTCCTAGTACACATTTATTCCTTAAAGTTACAAGTGAATTTGCACAAGTAAATGCAATTTACTACAACTTATTAACATTCAGGGAAACGTTTCGTTTATAATTTATTGTAAATTTAATTTGAATAAAAGGAAGAGTCTTTAAAATCACATTGGTTTATGGTTCTACATACGGAAATTAATCTGACATTTTGTCAAGCATGCTTTAAATAGCAGTAAGAAACACATCGCAATATGTTTACAACGAATTGCATAATAATATAAATATAGTATGTGTGCAATTTGTTGTAAATTTGTGTTTGTGTTATGTTGTTATTACTTTTTTACTTCCTTTTACGTAGTAAAGGAAGTATTGTGATCGCGAAAAAAAAAATCTGGTATGGGTCCCACACTACTTCCTTTTACGTGTAAACTTTTTTGTATGTTAAAATAGTGCTAGGAGTAAGCAAGATGGCAATTCGAACATTTACACCCATAGTTTGTCACGAAACAATGCAAAACAAATGTTTTACAATGATTTATTTTCTAAATATCGCCGATTTTAACATCATTAAGTGAAGTTTTTGCAAAATATCGCCAATAGTGCCAAATTGAGCCCAAATTCAAAAAAAAAAATTTTTCGCCAAATTTGTCGCCATGTCGCCGAGTTGGCGGCAAACACTTGGCGACCAAAAGTTTGGCGATATATCTCCAAGTGGTCGTGCCAATTCATCTGCATTGAAATTAACACTGATTTACCCCAAAAAAGGGGTAAAACAACCCCTTCGGGGCATTCGAATGCAACCACAAGGGGAGGTGCACAACTAGACCATCCTCAGCGCCTACATACCAAGCTAGAAGCTTCTACGGCATATAGTTTTTGAGTTATGCGACCCACATACATACATACATACATCCGCACATACGTACATACAGACGTCACGAGAAAACTCGTCGTAATTAACTCGGGGGTGGTTGAAAAGGATTTTTCGGCTGTTTATATGTTGGTAGGTACATATACACGTGCTGACAGGTCGAAAAAACTACTGAACATTCATTCGGGGGTGAGCAAAATCAAAATTTAGACTCAAATTTGAGTGATTTTTTTTTCGTGATCACAATACTTCCTTTACTACGTAAAAGGAAGTAAAAAATCACTCAAATTTGAGTCTAAATTTTGATTTTGCTCACCCCCGAATGAATGTTCAGTAGTTTTTTCGACCACATATAGCATATGTACCTACCAACATATAAGCAGCCGAAAAATCCTTTTCAACCACCCCCGAGTTAATTACGACGAGTTTTCTAGTGACGTCTGTATGTGCGTATGTGTGTCGCATAACTCAAAAACTATATGCCGTAGAAGCTTCTAGCTTGGTATGTAGGCTCTGAGGATGGTCTAGTTGTGCACCTCCCCTTGTGGTTGCATTCGAATGCTACCAACGGGGTGTTTTACCCCTTTTTTGGGGTAAATCAGTGTTAATTTCAATGCAGACTCAAGTGATATGAATTGGCGCGACCACTTGGCGATATGTCGCCAAGCTTTTGGTCGCCAAGTGTTTGACGCCAACTTGGCGACACATCGCCAAGTTGGCGACAAATTTGGCGAAAAAATATTTTTTGAATTTGGGTTCAACTTGGCGCTATTGGCGATATTTTGCAAAAAATTCACTGAATGATATTAAAATCAGCAATATTTAGAAAATTAACCATTGTAAAATATTTTTTTCATTGTTTCGTGGCAGATTAGGGGAGTAAATATTTGAATTGTTACCTTGCTCACTCCAAACACTTTTTTTAACACTTAAGGCAACTACTAAGAAATTTACACGTAAAAGGAAGTAGTGTGGGGTCCATACCAGATTTTTTTTCTTTTCTTTTTTCCCCCTTTTTTTTCCTGCTGCGTTGCTATAAAAGTATTTATTCATTTCTCATGTTTTCAATGATGACAAATTCGAACTTGGCTAATTCCTAAACAAGAAAATAAACTTGCATATATGGTCATTAGTTCAAGAAATTATTTCGGCATTCGAAATTGCTTTTTCTTCTCTCTTGTTTGTTCTTCGCCCACTTAAATGAGTAAATCAATATTTCAGATAACCTTAATTACTGTCTAGGGGCCTTATCATTTTCGTTTGTTGAAGCAGAATAGAACATATCTTTTTAAATTCAATTCCTTTCAGTTCGCTAATTCCTCTTCCGATACTTAGAACCAATTTTCTGCAGCTATCTTTTGTTATAAATAAGCAAAAACGAAAGCTTTTTCAGTTAATCTTGCAATTAAGATCCATATGCTTATCGATTGGCTTCAGTCTGCTTGTTAAGTAACACGGTTTTTTTTTTAACCTTTGAAGCGTTAATATTTCTGCAATTCATTTTGATTATTTGGTTTAAAAAAGAGTTTATCTATCATCAACAAGACCTTTTGTAAATACCAGACCAACCTAAGCTTCCGTTTTGTTTCTCTTTAAAAAAAAAAAAAAACGAAAACGAATTAAATAACGATACGTTTACATCTTTGGCATTTGTAATATAATTGGCTAAAATCTCAGAACCTTCCTCAAAAGCAAGGGTGCTCCGATGAGTAGTCTCTGTGACCTCCCAAAAAATGTCTTATTCGGCAAATTTGGTGACAGCGTTGGTAAATTTAAAAAAAAAAAGTATAATGATGCATTCTGTTTGTTCTCATCAGGTACCGTTATCTGTATTTGTATGTTCATATTTTATCATTCGACGAAATTCTGAATATTATTTGGCAAATTGAAGATTTCCCCTTCCCAAAAATTTAAGTATGGGTTGCTTTTCAAACTAGCCGCAGCCCAAATTTCTGTACCTCAGAACCAGACTAACGTAAGTCCATTTTCGTCATTTTTCAGTAGAGGGGAAAAACGATGTATTTGACAATCGTTTTTCCCCTCTACCGAAAAATGACGAAAATGGACTTACGTTAGTCTGGTTCTGAGGTACAGATTTAAGGCTTGCCCTACTCAGAAGTGCGACAGCTTTCAGGAAAATATGTTTACAACTGCATATAGAATTTAGTCTAGATTCTATGTGACACATTGATACATAAATCAGAAAGGGATCGGGTTTTAACATCTCAAAATTTAACAGAAAAGAATTGAACATTTAGTGGTGCCATCATAAATCGAGTAAGTTATCAAAAATGTGCAACAGCAGACAGCATTATCATAATACTAGCAAAAACACCCGGCGTTGCCTGGGTCAGTAATAATATTGAGAAACAATTTATATACTCACCTTTGTTTCTTTTTTCCTGAACTGAAGGAACTCAAAACTTGCCGCTTTGACGATTGTTAAAATGTCGCCAAATTTTTGGGTAAACTGTTTTGGGACACCTAGGATAATTTTGCTCCCCTCCTTACTTTATGAAAATACATTAAGTATTATTATGTCACTAATTTTTGTCAGAGAAATAGTCATCAAATGCTGATATACTATTGCGGACTATAAAATGACGTTAAAAGTTTTTGTCCTAATGATTTCGAAATTAATAGGAAACATTTAGCAATTATTTGTGCAAAAATGTAAATTAATGGTAATTTTAGTCTTGTTTAAGGGTTTTATTAATTTAGTATGTGCATTACTTTTCTTTTTGACATACTTTTAAAAAGGTTTTTAATGCATACATATGGAATCGGAAAACAAAAGAAAAGAAAAAACTCAACTTTTCAAATATGGGAGTATTATATCGATGATTAAGATTTTGCCGCAGTCGATAAATATCAGACAATAATCGTTTTATTTTGTTTACGTCGTGTAAAAAGTAAAGCATTATTACGTAGTCTTTGGCACAAAAACTGGTTTCAGTTGAAAAAATCGCCGAGAATCTCAGTTACTAAAATCTTGCACCAAATTTGGCAAAATTCCTGTTCAATCGAATACTAAGAAACTGCCCTATTATAAGTACCCCGAGAAAGTGACAAATCACCGCAAACAAATTTTAAAAATGCCGTTAAGTTGTATTTAAAGCTCCATCAAATTGGAAAATAATGAACCTAATCTATTTATTAGTTGCCAATCTCTTCTAGCGGTTACATTATCGATACTCTAAAACACTTATTTACAAAACTCGAGAAAATAATTAACGTAGTGAACAATCTTCTAATAAAGGAATACAATTTATTCTACAAAATAATATTTGCACGTCTCAAAGCAACTTAAAACTAAGACTACAAAATGTTTTAAGTAAAAATCATGATAAGCTCATTAGAGAGCGGGCGCGCGAGCGTTTCCAATGTCTATGTAAAAGCCTGGATATTAAATATGAAGCTGAAAAAAAATTACATTTTGATTTGACTTGAGAAAAGCCTTGAACATTTAATGCGAAAAGCGAAAATGATACACGCAATTCTAGCTATCGACAGGGAGTTGAGATGATACACTAAATACTGAATTAGTTTGTTGAAAGCCTTCGCGGATTTATGCGAAAAATGTACCTCAAATTGGAATGAAAAACGCGCTACCAATCGAACTTTTTCGAATATCGTTATAAATTATAGCCTATGTGTTATTCTGATGTATAAGCTACATTATGGTAAAAGTTTCATGAAAATCCGTTCAGTAGTTTTTGCGTGAAAGAGGAACAAACATCCAAACATCCAAACATCCAAACATCCAAACTTTCGCATTTATAATAGTATTAAGATTCAGCATATTGACATAGATCGCTATCTTGACATCTTGCTCTTTCTGGTCACTTTTATTTATTTCGCAAACTTGAGTACTATTGGAAACACACTCAAAAATTCTCTCTCTCTCTCTCTCTATTTATTTTATTTATTTATTTAAATATTTATTTATTTAAATATTTATTTATTTAATTATATAATTTTTCTCTCTCTCCCTAGCAATTTTAGGATTTTTTTTAAATTTTAGGATTTTTTGGACGACTCCTAACCTTGCACTATAAAATAGATAGGGAAAAAAAGTGCAGACACGGAATTCAATTCAAACTGACCTCACTGAAAGCGAGCTCGGTTGGCGTCCATCTTGTTGATCCCACAATAAAAAAATAATAATAATAAAGTTTTGAGAAAAACAAACTCTTTCAATAATTCTAAGATTATTTTCATAAATGTAGCTTAAGTTAACTTAGCAAGGCGGACAGAATCCATAAACTCGGAAGAGCTTACCTTGTAAAGTGAAGGTAAACACTTGGGTAGTAAGCTGCTGTATCAGGTCAGAACTAAATACAAATGCGACGACCAGCAGCAGGCTCTGGGCCCAACTGGGCTGGTCCTAGTCAAATTAAAGACCCCAATGAAGATCAATGGCCCTCTTGAAGCTATCTACTCCATTGCTCCTTACCGCCTCGTCCGGTAAACTGTTCCAAGTTCCCACTACCCTGCTAAAGTAGTAATTTTTTCGAATTTCCAGGTTAGCCTGAGGTTTAAACAGCTTAAAACAATGACCCCTTGTCCTGCTTTCCGTGCAAAAATTCAACCCTGCCATTTTAATAAATTTAAATAACTGAATCATGTCCCCTCTGGTTCTCCTTTGCTCAAGACTATACATATTAAGCATTCTAAGTCTGGAATCATAGTCTAGATTAGAAAATCCGTTTACTAACCTTGCGTGGGTAAAAATCCTGTACCTGGCTTGCAGACACTTGCTGGTGTGCTAAATTAAGTAAGTAACCAGTGAGAAAGTAATCTCAGCTTCAATGAAAGATTAACTACTTCCAGCTCAATTATGATTATTTCAAACTATTATCCCTGCAGTATCTTAGGACGTTTTAAATCTTGCTTGTTATTTTGTGGAGTCTATGTAATTATTGTAGAAACAAAAAACACGCAGGAAAATTTTTGTCTTCCTTTTCATTACTCCTGATTTTAAGCATGCTTGCTTTTTACCTGTGGTGTTCACAGGTCCTTCATTTTGGCGATCAGGAGGGATCAATTGCACACCTGACTTTGGGAAATCTATTTTCAAAAAGTGGGTGTGGGTTTTTTTTTTCTTTTTTTTGTTTAATTTAAATTGACAATTAACCCCCCTACCCCTGGGAAAATTCGAAACAACAGACTTAGGTTTGCATCATTCGTTTTTAATGTCATCTGCCTGTATTTAGCAAACAGCCGCACTTAGTGAAAAAACAAGTTCGACTCTGTCAACCTCCAAAGGAGGGATTGACACCAAAGAACAAAAAATTAATAAACAGCAACCTCTGTTCTCACAGAGGGGAACTTGCATACAAATTTATTTTGAATCCTTGCCGTAATTCTTGAGACACTTCAGTCAGGTTAAGAAAATGGTTTGATTGTGTCACCCCCATTAGAGCACACACACATCAGGTGCCGACAATTCATTATCACTGTTCCCACTGAGCTCCATGAGTATAAATTTTGACTTGAACCAATGATTTAAATCAGCAATTTTAATCATGATTTAAATCAAAAGACATTTTTTAAATATTGATTTTAACCACTTCCAACCTAAACCCTAGTAATCCCTTTGAAAATTTCACTAGTTCTGCAATTTTCTCAGTCGAAATAACTTGTTATCTTGATTTTGTGCCTAGGATATGTATTCTCAATTAATCTTTTTAATATATCCAAATTTTCTCTTCCTATTCTACATGAAAATTCATTTTTAATCAGTGACCAGTGGTCACTTTTAAGTAAGTCGCTATTTTATTAGGTAGCCACTTTATTTAAAACTTTTTTTAAAGTGATATAAAAAAATGACTAAAACTTAAGTCATTACCAGGACCAGGCAGGTACCAAGAAAAGCCTTAATCCTGGCAAATGACATCTGTGACCTGACAAATGACCCATGAATTCTCGTTTAAAAAAATAACACAGTGGCCGCCGCTTATATGAATTACGTTTGTTCGAAACAGTTTTGATCCAATAAAGCAGCTACACTGCAAAAAATAAGCTGTTGTTTTTACAGTATAATGCTGGCAGGCAGCAGAGGTTCCAGTTTAAAACTGTAAAAGCACAGTAATAAACTGCAAAACTAGCTATTTTAGAGTTTATCACTGTAAAACTAACAATTTTAGTTATCACTGCAAAATTTACATTATTACCATAAAATTAGCCGTGTTATACTGTAAAAACAACAGTACAATCAGGGGCGGATCTAGGGGGGGCCATGGGGGCCATGCCCCCCCCCCCAAAAACGATTTAGTTCAGATTTTTTTTGGGTGGTGGGGAAAAATGTTAAAAAAAAAAAAAAAAACCTCCAAAGAATAACGAAGTCTATTTATCACGTGTTTTTAACGATAAAGAAATGTATTCCCTAGCTGGAGTAAAATTATTTCCCTCCCCTCGGAACAGAAATTTATCTTTATTTTCAAAATTTTCCAACCTCATTTCGTGACAGTAACTTATTACACCCTTATTGCTCAATCATCAAATGTGCTACCGTTATACTTAAAGTATAGTGAGGATCCTTTCTTTATTTTCTTTTCTTTTCTTTTTTTTTTTACTACAAATATGCTAACCCAAAAATTAAAATTGATAGCTGCTCTCTCTATGATTATTGTAAATAAATAAGTAAACTAATTAATTTAAAATCATCATTCCCAACCACCTGAACTTATACAAAAATATATTCGAAAAAAAAAGCTATTTAGCTGCAATTTATATTTATGTCTCTATAGAGCAGTACTTCTCAATGAGTAAGCTATGAGGTACTTCAGAGATGTTTCCAAACACACAAAAAATAAATAAATAAATAAAATAAAAATAAACAAATGAAAATAAAAATAAAATAATATTTTAAAATGCTCTAATAATTGTTGGACTATTTTCCCTACAAATCTGTCCTATTGCCTTGTTTCACGTTGAAAAAAAAAATGTGAGTTCGTCCTGCAAGCTTCAATGCCTTCTTTCTTTCTTGACCTTCGCCCAGGAGTGGTGGTGGAGGGAGGGGGGGGGCCATGACGGGGACTGCACCGTTGAACGTTTTTTTTTTGGGGGGGGAGGGGTGACGTTTTTTATCTATTTTGGTTGAGGCTCTCGGGAAGGGGGTATTTTGTGCCATCGCTCTAGGGGGGGGGGGAGATTGTGAGATGCGCACCCTTGTGTAACTGATTTTCTTTCATGAGGGGTTGGAGGGACTTTTGCTAACTCTTTCTTCAATCAGAGTCGTCAAAACCTCAGAAAAAGAAAACGTGATTCTGTTGCTTTTAAGCATCTCTTTAGTTGGGTTTTTGTCTATGAATGGTGCCCTTCATTTATTGACCGCGTTATTTCAAGTAGTTTTGTAGCTCTTTTGTAGTTCATTTTGCTAGTTTTATGTTGATAAGACGGAATTCAAGAACAGTATAGTTCAGTGGTTCTCAACCTTTTTACAGCTACCGCCCCCTTTAGGCTTGAAGATTTTTTCAGTGCCCCCTTTGCGGACGGATGTAAAAGTGGAAGATGGGGGGGGGGGGGGAGTAGTTTTCTTGACCGGTTTAATTCTATAATTTTGCCGAAACAGATAGTTGAAAAATGACTATAGAGTAAAAAACTTATGCTTTTTTTTTCTTTTTTTCTTTAACATACTTTTTAGAAAAGCGGGCTTTTTTCCCCCCCTCTGAAAAGCTGCGTCAGTAACAACCAAGTGCCTAGAATGCATCTATTTAATGAGTGAACCATTTTTAAGGTAAATAAGAACAACACGGTTTGAAATAAAACTACACCGTTTTCAGCATTTTGTTTGAAAACCAATATATTTTGAAAAATACACTACGTTCAAATGTTTCCTGAACAGTCTGACCCTAAGCGGTCTTGTTCTTATTTACTTACAACTATGCAATAGATGCAATACGCATCCCCTATTTATTACGTACGGATACAGTATTTTACTGCGGAAATAACAAAGCCGTTTCTTCTATTTTTCTCAGTAGGGACAAAGACTTGACAGCATGGAACTTACCTGTCACCTTTGAAGATTATAAATCAAGTTTTAATTTACAATTTAAAAAAAAAAAAAAAAAAAACTGGAATAAGTTGAATTTCTAAATTACGAGACAAGTTCAATTCAAAGAAATTCTTTTTGATTAATTTCTTGCTTTGAAGGTTAGATAAGACAACAAAAGTTATTATATTGCCTTTGGCGACATCAGAGAAAAAACGGCGCGGCGGTGAAATATCGGGGATATTCCCCGAAATTTGGTTTGAAAACGAAGTCTTAGAAATGCGGCTTCTTTAACTTTAGATTTCGTAGTGTTAAGACTTAAGTTCAGATTCTGCTCCCGGTAAAACTTTCAAAATTGAAGAAATTTCAAATAATTTTTGGTAAAATTAACTAGGGAGAAAGAGATCTCTTATAAAGAATTTTCATAATTGAAGTTATTTAAAGGCTAAGTTTGGTAATGTTAGGGAGGCAGAGCTCCTTCCAACGTTTTCCAACGTTCTCCAAAATTGAAGTATGAAAAACGCAAAATGTAAACTATTTTTGTTAACAAAGAGGGAATGGTTAAGGATCAGGAGTTTTGTCCGGAATTTTTTTTTCGCATTGCACCGTGAGAAATGCGATTGATGACCTTTGATGTTGTTAGGGGGGGGGGATGCTCTGACACAAAAAGTCGGTCAAGTTAGGTGGCTCTCAAAGTCAAGTGCTATTTCAAATTTTATGCTATCCTTCGTGACGTTATTAGAAAGAACAGGGTTCGGGAGATATCCACAGAAAATAAATTTTTAAGCTATCCCTTTGTGATATAAGCGATGAGGGTTTCCTCCCGCCCCCGCATAAAACATATCTTTACAAGCACATTTCAAAATATGCCCATCGCCCCCTTACCGCCCAATATAAGTCCACCGCCCCCTGCCGCCCAAAATATGTTCACCGCCCCTCAACATCTTCCTACCGCCCACCGGGGGGCGGTATCGCCCCCGTTGAGAACCACTGGTATAGTTGATCATTAGGAGAGGTTTCACAGTTATTAAAAATGCATCGTAGTACACCAAAGGTAAGTTTTGATTTTGTTTTGTAATTATTTGCACTTACAATTAGTAAATATTCTCGATCTTTTCAGTGGCTAATAGAAAGCTAATATAAACAATTTTTCCCACTTTTCTACTTGCTTTTTCGTTCTTCTTTTTAGATTGTTCATAGAATTTCCAGCAAAAACAATTTTTGTGAGAAACTATTTTTTCGTGTTTTTCTAAAACTATTCTTCAGTACTTTAACTCGTGCTTAGCTAAACACAATCAGAAAAAGTTATTTAACTCTAACATGAGTCTTAAAACTAGATTTACTTGCTTGTATAATTGAATAATAAAATATTGTAAATTTCATCAGTGCAAACTTTTTACTGCACGTCGAGTCAAAATATGCCTGTAATGGAATTTTAACTGCTAATCTACATGCACAGAATTTAAGTGGAGAAAATTTTCTACTTCGTCGTGCAACGTAAATTGCGTGAGAAACACCAATATTACAGCAATCTTTTTCGACGAATATTGTTGAATTAGTGCGTGAACTTAAAATTAAATT